>JASCZI010182437.1:0-10934 GCA_036250425.1 Stylosanthes scabra
TTGTTCTTTATTCTTAGATATTTACACTTCCGCGAAAAATTATCTATTGTTGTTTAAACACTCAATTCACCCCCCTCTTGAGTGTTGTGCATTGTGACTAACACGCTCTCTCTACTTCTCCCTCCCTCTATCATTTTTCTTTCTATTTCCTTATCTATTTTTCTCTCTCTCCCACACTCCTTCACTATATCTTCCCCTCCTACTCTCTCCCTCTCTCCCCATCTTTCTCTCCCACTTTCTTTTCCTTCCTTCTCTTTCTCTTCCTCTATTTCTTTCTCACACCCTTACTCTCTCATTCTCTTTCTCTATTTATAAGAAATAATTTATCAATTAAGTAAGTATAATCAAATTTTCAAATTTAAATGCATTGAGTCTACACACTAACTCTACACTTGAAGTTCTTACCAATGAGCTCAAATACGAAACATGTGATTTTTCTCTCCTTCCTCCCTCTCTCTATTTCATTCTCTATCCATTTCTTTTTCTCATCCTCTCTCTCTCCTCCTCTCCTTCCCTCTCTAATTTTTCTCTCTATTTTCTTATCTCTATCTCCCTCCCTCTCCCTCTCCATCTCATTCTCTTTCAATTTCTTTCTCTCACCCTCTCTCTCCCTCTCCCTCCCTATCCCCTTTTTTTTCTATTTCCTTATTCTCTCTCCCCCACTCTCTCACTCTTTCTTCATATTCTTCTGTCTCTTTTCCTATTTTTCTCTCTCTCCTTTCCCCTCTTTTTCTATCTCTCTCCCTCTCCATCTTTCTTTATTTTCGTATCTCTCCCTCGCTCCTTTCACATCTCTCTTTCCATATATTTATTTCTCTTTCTCTCCCTCTCTTTGTATCTCCTTCTTTCCATATCTCTCTTTCCCCCTTTGCATTTTTATTTCTCCCTCCCCCTCCCCCTCCCTAATTCCTCCTTTTTCTGTCTATTTCCTTCTTTCCCCCTTCGTCTTTTCCTTCTCCCTTCGTCTTCCATCCATTTCCTTATCTCTCTCTTACACTATCTATATCTCTCCCTTATTCACTTTCTATATCTTCCTCGCTTCTTTCTCCGTCTCTCTCCCCAACTATCTCTCCCTCTCCCTCCTTCTTTCTCCCCATCTCTCTCCTCTTTTCCTTGCTTTCTTTTCTGACTTCCTCTTTCTCTCCCTTGCCCTCTCTCCCCATCTCTTTTTCTTCCCCTGTATTTATAAATACACAATTTTTTTCTATATAATATATTATTATTATGTTTTATTAATTTAAAAAAAAAAACTCAGGTTGGGATAGGCCCACCAGTGGCCAGCCTACTAACCCATCAATTCGTTGATGGACATAGCATAAAAGGATTTTATGATTGTCTGAATAGGCGGAAATAGGCAATAAAAAAATAATTATTTTAAAATTACTTCAACAACTGTATCTTATATTTGAAATTTTAATTTTTAAATACAATAATTTAAAAAATAAATAAATGAAAATTTTATCTAAAATCACTCAACAATCGTATAAATACAAAATTTTATAATTTAATTAAAAAAATAAATCATTTTAAAATTAATTCAACAACGTATATTATATTTGAAATTTAAATTTTAAATTCAATTAATTATGTCAATTAAAAATAATTAAAAAAAATAAATTTTCTAATGACAACACGTAAGCATTTAACCCCCTAAATTCACTATTTAGCCACCGCGTCAGTCATTGAGCTTTCTAATTGTATATTATTAAGATAAGATTCAACAGATTCCTATCTAAATTTGAATAGTCAAATATGAAAAATTTTGAAACAAGAAATCACTCCAGAGACGTGAATACTGATATATTCAATGTAACAATTATGATCAAATTGAAAATTCTCAAAACATCGAGATTAATTAAACCTTTAGAAGATGAAGAATATACCTGAATGCAGACTTCTGCGACATCAGGTCTAGCGATGGTTCTGGTTTCAGTCTTGAGAAGCTCATCATCCTTCCCGACGAGTAGTTCCCGAAGACCTCCCTCTTTATCTTGCAAGCCACCAGCCCTGAGGCCGGAAAAGAAAGAAGGAAAAACATTAGTATGCTCATAAGAATGCATCAACCACAGACTTTCACAAGTTCCCTCAAAATATTAAAAAAAGAGTGCTTAATAAAGAGAAGTAGTAGCCATGGAATTAAATGTAGAATGCAAAACCCATTCTTACAGGAAGGAAAAGACCCCATTACGCCTATACCTTCGGCATTATCTTTATTTCACCTAGAAACTTCTACTTGTTTCCTCAATGGTATACACCCAAGGACTTAAATCCGCCTTGGAAATTGTTTCATTAACATTATACACAGGCAACTTCAGCTACTTCAGCTCAGCCGATACAAGTTGTTATAGTTTTATGTGTCTGGGAAAAATGAGAAGAAGTAATATGGATATGTATATTCAAATGTGATGGGTTAGAGTAGCATGCAAGTGATAACTTTTAATGAGAACAAATATTCTATGCATGTCTGTATTTTTTATACATTTCATTCGGTTGAGTTTATCATCGACAATTATTAGTGCTGCATATACTCTCCAAAGTACACCCTTAAATTTAAGATCTAAATAAAAGTAATTCTCCACTCTGGCAGATAATACTTTTTGCAAATTCACTCTTCCATAAGCAAGGCTAGTGTTATTTTCATATATAATTTTTTTCAAATTTTGTACAGTACGGAATACAATATAAAAGATTCCCAACGAAACACCCGATACGACGATAATACTAAGAATCAACAGAGTGAGTTTGTAGCTGCTGTGAAGTTTAGTGGACTTAAACATTTTATTTAAAATGCAATTTCAACTCAAATTGGATATATTCATCCACTGAAAGAACAAAGAAATAAGCATATAATTAATTAAAATCCTCAGACAGCTGTGCCTATATATATATATATATATACGGGAAGAAATTGGCGAACCTTATTATTGTGTAAGGAATACCAGAGTCAGCAAGATATTGCTCAGCCTTTCTTTTCCAAAGCTGCAATCAATACAACATGCAAGTTGCATCGTGCTCTAAAACGAAATGCAATCTCTATTCAGAGGAGAAAAAATAACTTACCAATATATTCCCATTACCCAAGCTGTTCAAAGGATGGTTAAGGTCTGTTCCCCCCATAGACCCTACCAACACAACCTGTTTCAATCCTGCAGCCTTAGCTGTTCATATAGGTAAAAATGATTTCAATATTGCAATAGCCGACAAGTTTGTTATGTTCTACAATTAACCAAAAGAACATTCAGACCCTTACCAGCATCTATTTGGTTTTTCTGCCCAATCCAGTCAACCTAATAAACAGAGTATAGTATGAGTAAAAAAGGAAATAAATATCAAGTGTTAATTAAGTATATATAATACATGGAAACTATTAGTAGTTGCACCTGTTCAGGATATGCACCATCTTCAAAGTAGAACTCGGGTCGTTGACCTTTGGTCGGATCGAACCCAGGTTTCATCTGTGGCACTGCACTTGTAAGAATTATTAGAGCATCTACACCTTGAATTGCAGGAACGATACTATCGGCATCTCTTATGTCCCCCACGAAAACATCATCTGCACCGCCAATTTTCTGTTTGCTTTCTTCAGTTCTAACAAGGCCTCTTGCAACATACTCATTTGGCTGCTCTTTTAGTTTTTTATACACTATTTGTCCTGTAAAAAGTAAAGTAACAAGAGTAAATAAGACTATGTTAAGACTATGTAAGGACCTCTAATGATATGGATTAGTATCTCTACCCTCTTGTAATGTTAAGTCAGGTAATTCCCTACGCTCAGGTTCTAGAAGAATTTGTGAAAATAAAAACAAAAACAAAGAAATCCAGCCTTTGGTGTTCATTTCTTATTTTCATTTTTTCCTTCACAAAATCCTGAAAATAGTAAACATTGAAAATGAAAACACAAACCAAACAATCCACAATTCTCTTGAACACTTGGCAAGGCTACTCGTACATTTATCTCTAATTCAGTAAATACATATGGCGGAGGAACACTTTACCACTTAGGTTTCAATCAATTTATTCTTCTATTGTTGCTTCACTATACTTGATGCTAGTTCATGTTAAGATTATAAAAAATTAGTGATAAACAAGTAAACATGTTCATCCTATTTTGGCTAATGCCAATGAAAGCATGCAGTGGTGTATCAAATTTACATTAACTCTCGAATTAAGGGGAAAAAAGCCAACCATATATCAAATTGATTGACCCAAAAAATCTTACTATATGAAATTTTGAAATTTACAAGTCAAACTGTTGTGTTTTGTCCTATTCTAATTTATACAATCATATCATTTCAAATATTCTATTTTTTTATTATTTATTTGGCATCATAAGCCGACAACCTTATCATTTGAAACTAACAAAACTAAGACGACTTTCAAGAGAATGCATAGATCAACACATTTGATAATATGTCCTCAAACCCACCCCCATCAGATTGAATTGCTGCAGATTGGGGTGGCCATCCCTATCGCCATAGAGGCATAGAACATTAGAATGCATTATACACCCTAAACAAAACCTCTGTGAACTGAGATTCTTAGCATACATTTTGGCAGCCTGAGCACCACAAAGTATCCTTAAATTTATACTTACAACAAGAGAGAGAAAATCAAGATAAATGCATAAGACATGAAATCGTAATGACATTTAAATTTAAATAGTAAAATGTAGAAAATCTGTAAAATCAGTTAACTCATCTTTTAAAATCATTTTGTTTATCTTAAATTCTAAAGCTTAACTCATAAATATTTACCCACAAACCATAAATTATAAACCCTAAACCCTCCAAAAGAAATGAGAATATTTTAAATTAAAAATAGAAAAGCTGGCTAATGTCATGATGTAACCTTATCCTTTACACACAAAATCACCAACATCTTCTAAGATTTTGGTACATGCAAACAAATTCCTATTACATCTACAACAAAGAAACACAACAACAGCATCTTTCACAAACTTCACTTAACTTCACCTAATACCTTAAAAACTGCAAAATGTGAATCTTAGTTTCGCTCTATTTATCTATTCACAGGGCAAGAAAGCAAAGAATTAGAAGGAAACCCACCAAGCATACAATAGCCAAAGGAGAGTGACTCACCTGTACGGCCACCAGCACCAGTGACAATCACAGTTCTCTTTGATGAATCAGCCATGGCAACAACACTGATTCTCACTCTCCCCTTCACACCCTTATGGCTCCTCCTTGTAGCAAAAGATGATGACAAAGACAACAACGAAGAAGAAGAAAGAAACCTTAATGAGGAAGAAGAAACCGTTGAGGGAAGTGAGTATTTATGGGATTGAAAAGGAGTAGTAGAGGAGAGGAAAGGGACACGTGTAGCAGCCATAGCCATCACGGTTTGCTGTTCACAGCTGCATTGTGCCTTAATGAATGAAGACTGAATTGAGATATCTGTATTGTGTAACACTGTGTTCCAAGGTGCTACACAACCGAGACAGACATGTAAATGATGTATCTTTCGTTGGTTGGAGCCTCACTTCTCGTTGACGCACTTATTAACAGTTAATTTATTTATTATTATGGTTTCTTCCTTTTGATATTCGGATTTTCTTATCCTGTTACCTTATCCGGTTAGTATTAATTTGGATCTGTATTTTCCTTTGTATTTTTCTAGTAAATTAGGATTTTCCATTTGTAACCATTAACGGACACAGGCGAATTTTGTTTGCGGTAAAAAAAATTGGATGGGTCGTGTCGTGTTAAATCAAGTTTTGTTAGGCCTATAGTAAAAAGGCTCTCAAAATTTTAATCACAGTTTAAATTATTCTTTAAAATTGATAGTTATTCAATTTAGATTTTAAAATTTAAAAACATAATTCACATTAGCCATCAATCCAATTTTTGTTAGGCGACATAGTAATGGTGTGTTATACATTGAGTGTAAGAAATCATTTTCCAAAGGGTCGTGTGGTATATTTTATTTTGAGATTTTGATCAATATGAATGTGTGAGGGCTTAACATTGGTTTGGTAACGTTGTAGTTCTCAAAAAAGCTTTTCAGTTCTTAGGGCTCTCAAAAGGTTGCTTTTAGAAAGTCACAGCATGATCGTATTGCTCTTAATAAGCAGGAGCCATACATATAACATTTGATAAATATATTTGATAGTTGCTTTCAAAGTATTAAATTACTAGAATGACCTTTTGTTAGTATATCTTGTATTAATGTAAAATTAAATTCAATTAATTGGGTGTAAAATTGATTTTTTTATTAAAATATAAGGTTAATTTGTCATTTTGTTTTTTGAAAAGCCAGAACCAACTCTAAACAGTTATTCTTGCGGGCTCTTAAAAGTCAAGAGCAAATGCTCCTTAGCTTTTTTAGCAAGACCATTTGACCGAAAAGCATTACCAAACTCATCTTTAAACTACTGTCTACCATGTCATAAAGCGTTGTTTTCCCATGTTTGCGCAATGATGCGTCCCCAAGGCCGGTCCAGAATCCCTTTAATTTTAAAAACAGTAATTCGTTGTAGATAGTTCCGAATCAACGGCAGTCGAGTCAAGATTTAAAAAAAGAGTATCACAAAGCTTGCAACCAGTTAAAAATACCGAGTATTGAACTCGGGTCGTTCTCCTTAGGAATTGAAATATTGTGGCTCACGAATGGTTGTGAAAATATCGAGGTTGCAATGGTTGAGTGTTTGTAACGAGAGCAAAATAAGAAATAGATAGAACTGATGATAATAAAAGGTGCCTGGTCTTGAGTTGAAGTATAATGTGTCCCTATGATCACCACTAATCCCAATTATGAATGGTTGTCACGTAGGACACAAAGCCCACTCTGTCAAACGGTCGAATGGGTGGAATTAACCCTGTTTCAAAAGTCCTAGGCATACACAATAACGTAGAACCAAGGTATTCGGCGAACTCGAATAGCCTATCAAGTTCGCGTCGTTAAGGTTCTCCCATTATTGGCAGCGGCGTAGCGTCAACAGAATAGTTTTAACCTGGGACTTAACCCATTCTTATCCTTACGGATTAGTGGCTAAGGTCATCCACACTTCAACCCATGACTAAGGTACAAGAACACTACTCCATAGTTATAAGAAACAAAACATCAAACACTTGGTGGGCATAATAGAAAAATATGGTAAATAGCAAGAGAAATAGCAAATCAAGATGATCAATGAAGTGAATAAGCAAGAGAATCAACAATTATCAACAATGAACCAAGAAAATAGCAATAGATCATAACAAGAAATAAATTTCAGCAATATGAAAATAAGAACACAAGAACATAAAAGCTAGAATTGAAATATAGATGAGCAAGAGATAGAAACAAGTATAGATTGCATTATTAATTAAAGAAGAGTAACAATAAACAAGCATTCAAAGATGAATTAAAGTAAAGACTTTGGCTAGTGAGGGCTGGAAATTGGAAGAGAAAATGAAGAACACTATGAACTAGAAGAGAGAAAATGTGAGAGATGGAAAACTCTCACAAATTCCTCCAAAACTATCTAAACTATGAAGTAATCCTAATGGGTAGTGTGTAGTACTTCAGCTGCTCTCCTTTATATAGAGTGAATTTGGGCTTCATAGAGGCTTGACATTGACTCGAAAACTTGAAATTCCAATCATGGCCTTCAATTTGGGCATTTTTGGGGCTTAGGTTGCGTGGGCAACGTTGAAAGCTGCGCAAGTAGCATTTGCTGTGTGCAAAGCTGCGTGCGCATACCAGGAAGCTACGTGGGCAGCTTGTGCCAGCAGCAAAGTTGCTTGCGCAGCTTTGTGAAGCTGCATGGGCAACTTTGGCTAGCAGCAATTGTGCTAGCCTGTTGCTAGTAACTTCACTAGCAACTTCTTCCATTTTTGACTTTTCTTCATGAATCCTTTGCTTCCAATGCTTCCTTAGCCTTTCACATGCATTTCTCAATCCTTAAAAACCTGAAATACACTAACAAACATATCAAGGTACCAAGAGGGATGAGGTTCTACCAATCTTACTCAATTCTAACGCTAAATTAGCATGTTTATCACAATTAGAACAAATATAGTAAAGGTTCACAAATATGGTCATTCACAAGCAATTATGTGGTTTTAGATTGACAAACCCATCAATTATAACACATATTTTATCGTGAAATATGGGTTCATCAACTACCCCACACTTAGAATTTAGCATGTCCTCGTGCTCAAGTGAATAGAACCAAGAGGAGAATGGAATTCCTTAATCTTTACAAAACAAATTCGAGAGTAAAAAAGGTGAGAACCACACAAGGATCAATCTTATGGATGACATGACATTCAAGGAGCGATTAAATAATCATGCGCAAGAATATGGGCAAAAGTATTGCAACAAATACTACCCACAAAAGTAGTTAAGCTCAAAAGGATTTAAACTTGTCTTACACCATAAGGAATGTTCTTAATCATAGAAGTGAGCTTAAGAATCCTTACCGGATGTGTATACACTCTATTCACTCAAGTGTTTAGGGTTAAAAACTCTCAATTCCTTTCTAATCTTGCTTTTCACAAATTAATCTTCATCTAACCAATCAACATCAAATGTATATATGTGTGCAACATCAAGAGGGCTTTTCATGGTTGTAATGGGGTCAAGGTGAAGGTAGGAATTCATACTTGGCTAAGTGAGCTTGAAAACACGAATCTTTGATTAACAAAGATGCACCTAGCTCTCTCTTTTCTTTACTCTAACCCAATGTTTCTCAACCTTAAGACTCACAATGCAATTTAAAGATACATGTGATGCATTTTACCTATAATGAATGATTATGGCATATGCACTTGCTTATTTGGTAGCTTTTTGTTTTGCTACTTTAAAGTGACAAAAGACTTTTCTTTCTTTTCTTTCTATTTATTTTCTTTTCATCATTTTTTTTCTTTTTCAAACATATTTTCTTGTCACTTTTCTCTTTTCTTGATAGCTTGTGCAAGTGTAAATGCACATGACATATATATTTTTATGCATACATGTACTTCCCAAATGCCTTAAGATATTTCTTCTTTTTAATTTGAAAACCCATTTTCACCCACTCACAATATACTATCTTCCTAATTCCCTTTCTTTTTTTCTCTCAATAATGCTCAACCACTAAATCCAAGATTAATCAAAGATCAAGTAACGACAATCATGGTTTTGCACTTTCAAGGCTTGTAATGAGCTAAATTTGAATAAAGGGGTATTAAGGCTCAAAGTTGGCTTCAAGGGTGATTTTCAAGGTTTAAGCTATTTGGTAAGTGAGCTTTTGAAAACAAAGGCCTCAATCATATTAATTCACACAATATAAACCATGATGGACATATATAATCAATTAATTCATGAATTACAATCATAGAAAAGGAAGTAACACACAAGAAGAAAATAGTGGTTCTTTGGAATGTGGAACCACCTTGTTTAAGGCTCAAATCCTCTATATGTTGTGTGTTCTTTCACTCTATTCTATGATTAGAAATTTTTCAAATCAGGTGTAAAGATCAAGTTTCAAAAGATTTTCAAAGAAATTTTTCATGGTGGGGTCCTAAAAGGGAACATAATTAGAAATCCTGTTTGAAGTACAATTACCATCCATAAGAAAAGAAACCAATTGGATGTCAGTTTTCAAAATGGAAAAACTCAGTGTGATTTTTCAAAGGACATCCAATCTCAGCAAGTCTAACTACCAGAGTTTTAGCAAACAACTAACAAACTAACTAAGAAAGCATAGAAATGGTTCGACTAGAATTAAAATAGACCAAATTGTTTATGAAAGTTGCGGAATTCTACTACCCCACACTTTAAAAGTGCTTATCTAAAGATTTAGTGGAGGATGACTAGTGCAACTTGCCTCAGAACTAGCAGCTGGTTCTGCGGCTCCCTAATCATCAAGATCATCATAATCCCAAAACCTTGGATCATCTCCGAGGACATCGTCCTCCTCTGAGCTACTCGAGGGAGAAGATGGGAGTCCTAGATCACTGTCAGAATTTTCTAACTCCCCTAGTCTGATCATCCTACGAAGGGTGTTTTCTAGTTTCCTTTCTGGATTCTCTTCTTTGGATCCCCCTTCTGACTCACTGTCCTTGGTCAAATCAATGAAGATAGGTTTCTTCACAGCCGGTTGAGACATTGCTGGAGTCAATGATGCTGGTGGCGGTGTTGGTGATATCGGGGTTTTGAGTGCTGCCAATCTGGCCGAAGCTCTTATTGGTGGAGTTTGGACTACTTTCTTTCCCTTCTTATCCACACGGGCTCTAGTGGGTGGTGCTCTTATTGGTGCTTTTCCCTTGCCAGCCATCTGTAAAATGAGGAGGTTACACAAGTGAAATTATGTAAGATGAGGTGTGAAGTAATGAAAGCAAGTACTAGAGTTGTGGCATCATCATAGCCCAAGTGTATTACAAATATTCAAGTACCATTTTCACACAGAAACTCTAGCACCTATTGGTTTCAACACCTCAAGTTGTTCAGCAAACCAACCATTTTCAATCAATCTATGCAACAAGTTTTGGTATTTATGGTGATAAACAATGACCAAATACATGGTGATCAAGCATATAATTGAAATTAATGTCAATGTCAAAGCAATTTACCAAACAAGCAATTATTGTTGGTTATGATACCAATCATTAATAACATGACTAAACATGCATAATAACTATGGAGTACACTTCCAAGCATCAAATCATTTCAATGTTGGTATCAAAATCATTCAAAGACCAAAGCAAATCATAGTGCAACTTACAAAGCAAGGATTAAACCATAATTGAAATGAATTTTGCTTTGGGACATTTTATCGAACACTTGGTGTGCAAGTTTTGCAAAGCATGGAATTTATACAAAAACCAAGTGTTCAATCACAAAAGCACCATCATCAATCAACAAGTATCAATGAGCATCAAGAAGCATACAATTGGTCTTCTAATCCTAGTTTTCTAACCAATCTAGCATCACTAAGAACTACCACTATA
>JASCZI010182441.1:4591-16534 GCA_036250425.1 Stylosanthes scabra
GCTTCAAGGGGTAAGGGTTGTTGATCCACGCATATGTGTGGACTTCCATGCCTATGCGGGGATAGGCAAGGATAGGGGCCACGCCTAGGGTTGATCAAGGGATGCCTAGGCGTGGTTTGCTCATGATATGTACGCATATGCGCCAGCATCCACGCATATGCGTGGGACTTCTGGACAGAATTGCTTCCAAACTTCGTTCCTTGCTCCGCAAGCTTCCTTTCTTCATTTTTCCTATAAATAATCAATAAAATAATCAAAGTACCACTAATTTATCATAATATAACATTTTTTAACATTTATAAACATATTTACTATTTTTAGATGATTTTATGTTAATTATAGGAAGAATATCACTCAAATTAGGAAGATAATTCTATAAAAATGCTCATGCATCACCGCCAAGTCTCACAAGAGGCTAAGAGGTTCGACACCCCAGTTCATGCAGAAAGGGGGGAGATACTTACTGAGCGGAAGGTGATGCATGAACGAGTCATCAATTTCCGTGGCAAAAGGGACACTTTCCAGGAGCACATTCTTGCGTGGGGGTAGGAGTTTATGTACAATCCAGTGGTCCCTATCAATATGACACTGGTTTGTGAATTCTATGCGAACCGCGATCAGAAGAATCAACGTGAGGTATATATGAGGGGAAGGATGATTCCCTACTTCCTAAGAGGCATAGAGAAAGTCTTGCATATCCCAAGAGTGGAAGGGGCAAGTGAGCACAAGAAGGTGGGTGAGAAGTATGACAAAAATCAGTTGGATATGGAAGAGGTAATGCAAGTCATTGGCAGGGAAGGAGAAACTTGGCCGGAGGTGCCGGCCAGAATTAGTAGCAAAACTCTAAACAAGGACGCATGGATGTCGATGAAGCTAATAGTGTGCAATATCATGCCCACAAGGCATGAGACTACTCTGGGTGCGGATCACATTCTGCTCATTTATGCTTTGATGAAGGGGATAACAGTTTCCCTTCCCGGAGTCATGGTCTCCGCCATGAATGAGGATCCCACCAAGTACAAGAGGCAGTTGCTCCCATTTCCCATGTTCATCACCAAATTGGCCGAAGAAGCTGGGGTTCCTACATACTCGGAGGATGAGATCTTTAATGTCCCAAGAGCACAGCAGTTCTTCCCCTATGGCATATGGAAGAAGGATGAAGAAGTAGAAAGGGATCCCGCCCTACCTGTCCCTGCACCAGTTCCACCACCAGTAGCTCGCACCACTCGCACTAATACCCCTGTATCCTACCACAACAGGTCTTCATAGCAATAGCTACTCATGCCTGCTAGTATGTAAAATTAGCTTCCAAGGTACACATAGATTGTTAAATCCTCTCCCACTCGATGCAATGACATGTTTGCTGGTGCATTTCAGAGAGAAAGAGGTGAGGAAAGCATGGAGGAAGCTAAGAAAGGACATGGAAAGCAAGGATAGGAGAAAGAAAGCCAAAAAGTGAAGAGAGCTGACGCCGCGCGCCCGCATCCTACCACCCCCGTGGCCATGCCCTTAAGGCAGATGAAAGAGGTGGTCAACGATGACCGTGTGCCTGCAAGGTCCAGATCGTGCGACCGCGCCACCGCCTGACTTAATGGCGAAGCAGGCAACGACCGCGCGCCTCAATGGCGCAACCGCGCAGTAGCGTCAGGATCCAAATTAATGAAGGCTAAAATGGGAATTCTACGTTTCCGAGCCAAGGCCCAGCCATTTCTCAAGCCCAATTTAACCTAATAAGAGGGAGAACAGCTGAAGACACAATGAGGAACCACCATTAGGATCAATTAGTAGTGTTAGATAGTTTTAGAGAGTTTTTGGGAAGAATTCCATTTCTCCCATTTTCTCTTAGTTTAGTTTTATTGTTCTTCATACTTTAGGATTACCATCACTAGCCAAACTCTTGTTTTTCTACTTGTTTTGTGTTTTGCTTTGCGGATATTTTTACTCTCTTGCCAATTAATTCATAGTTTCTTCATCTTACTTGCTTTTTATCATCTTGCTTGTTTATTTCCATATTTATAATCATGCCTTTACTTGTTGCTTACCAAGTGTTTGATGTTTTGTTTCTTATAATTATGGAGTAGTGTTCTTGTGTTTTGTTCATGGGTTCAGGTGTGGATGATCTTAGCCATTGATCCCTAAGGACAAAGATTGGTTAAGCACAAGGTTAAACTATTCCGTTGACGCTACGCCCCTGCCAACAGCATGGGGACCTTAAATGATACAGACTCAATTGGGTGCTAATACACCATTGGTGAGTTCTTCTTGGTGACGCGGGAATTACTTGAGTCGGTTGAGACTTAGGTCCCCCGCTGATTATTGATGCCTAGGACTTAGGGAATACGGGTTAATTCCACCCATTCGACCTCTTGACAGAGTGTGGCTTCGTGGCTTACGTGACAACCATCTATAATTGGGATTAGTGATGTTGAAAGGGACACACAATACCTTAATTTAAGACCAAGCACCTTTATTTCTTGCAGATTAACTGATCTTTTGTTTTGTCACCACTCTTAACATACACACACCATTACAACCCCAAATCTCTTCACAACCAAAATTAAATCACGATTCAACTCCTAGGGAGAACGACCCGAGTCTAGTACTCGCTAGTTTTTAAATCTGGTTGCAAGCTCTTGTGACATCTTTTTGTTGACGAAACGTTCTTAGCTCGCATTCATAAATTGTTTGGGTTCCGCTATGATGATCTATTTCCTGTTCTCACGAACACAAGGGAATCCCAAACTAAACTTGTTTGCGATGCCTAGAACGCCTCTTCGTCAAATGGCGCCGTTGCCGGGGAGTTGAATACGTGCACCCGATTTTGGTTGTTTGTGAATATTTAGATATTCTCTTTTCTTAGATAGTTATTTTGTTAGTTTCTTATCATGTTTGAGTTTTTTCGGTGAATGCTAAGATCTCATTCAAATCCTGACTTGCTAGTTTTTTATCCTGAAATTGAAAGGACGCTTAGGCATGCTAGGCAAGTCCGGAGGCGGATTGAGTTTGAGAACTTTCTGCTTGCTCAAACCGAAAATCTGGCAGCCGAAAACATTTCTGTTCAATCATCTGACTCCGACTCTGGTTTTGGAACTGAAAGACTTTTTCTCCTACTCGTGCAGGTACCTCCACCAAGGGAGACCTCCCTAGGATGACTTTGAAACAAATAGGCGGAGCAAGTATGGCTCTGGAAAATCAGCCGATGCGATTTCCAGAACTGAATGAAAATTTTGAGCTCAAATATGGACTAATCAACTTGCTTCTGCAATTCCATGGGATGCCGAGTGAGGACCCGTTCAAGCATCTGCGAGACTTTGATGTGATATGCGCTACCACCCGAAGGACTGGGGGTGATGAGGACGCGGTGAAAGTATTTGCTTTCCCCTTCTTTTTAGAAGGCAAGGCCAAAGATTGGTATCATACCTTGCCTGGAAAAGTGATTGCGGACTAGGCTGTGTTCAAGAGGAGATTCCTGGAAAAATATTTCCCACCATCAAGAACCAATGCTATCAGAAAGGAAATTTCAGGAATCACTCAATTGCATGGGGAAATGCTGTTTGAATTCTATGAGCGTTTCAAGAAACTCTTAACCTCATGCCCTCATCACTCAATTTCCGACCTCCTCTTGATCCATTACTTCTTTGAAGGACTGACTTCGAATGATAAGATCATGCTTGATGTCGCTTCGGGAGGAGCCTTAACGAACAAGACACCGGAAGAAGCATGGGAGTTGATCGAAGCGATGGCCGACAACAACCAACACTTCAAAGTAAGGGCCACATTCGCGGCTAAAGGTATCTATGAGGTTACTCTTTTCGAGTCCACTATCTTGGCAAAGTCATTAGTTGACATAGCAGCCATGTTGAAAGAAATCAAGGAAGGTTAAGAAGCTACTCCGAAAATCCTAACTCAACAAAGCCATAATCCTCCAAGAGGAATGCCATTACACGGATGAATGCCCACAGCTCCAAGAGGATAATGTCAATTCACCTTCCCATAATTATTATGACGGCCAAACTATCGTCAATACCACCAACAAACACAAGGATGGCGAGACAATCAACAAAGCCGTTGGAGTCCCAACCAACTACCTCTATACCGCCAACCTTACAACAACAATCCACCACAAAACCCCCAAGGCCCAAGATACCAACCTCCACATAATAGGCAACCATATCCACCCACCAACAATTTTCCACCCTCCTACGAAGACACCATTAGAGCCTTTCACCAAGAAAACAAAGAGATGAGAGAAGCACAAAAAAGAACCGAAGCCCAAATAACCAACCTCACCGAGATGCTAACCAAATTCACCAACCAAGTAATCACCAACCCCTCAACCTCAACACCACCACCTAACCCAAGCCCTCTACCCTCTCAACCTCTTCCAAACCCAAAAGGAGGAATTAGCATGGTCCGAAAAGGGGAAGAGGA
The DNA here is from genome assembly GCA_036250425.1 of Stylosanthes scabra. Taxonomy (NCBI): domain Eukaryota; kingdom Viridiplantae; phylum Streptophyta; class Magnoliopsida; order Fabales; family Fabaceae; genus Stylosanthes; species Stylosanthes scabra. Next base: position 9,023 of record JASCZI010182441.1, read on the forward strand.
AGAGAATAAGAAAGCGAGAACCGAGTGGTTATTGGAGTTGATGGCGGAGGTGTATAGATTAGTGGATCGGATGATGAGGATTGGCCATGGGACGACTCGGATGAAGAAGATGAAGAGGAGTCAGATGAGGAAGAGGAGGATGTGGAAGAAAAATGTGAAGAGGAAGAGGTAGCTCGCAACCATGAAGAGGAAAGTAAGACCACGGAGGAGTGTGGAAAGCTTTGCATAGCCACTGTGTTCGAAGAAGGTAAAGTGGACAAGCCAATTCTCCCAGTCAAGTGTGAGGATCCCAATCCATGCTTGGTGACTTGCGAAGTTAAGGGCGTGAACATCATGGATTGTCTTTGTGATTCGGGAGCTTGCGGAAGTCTCATGCCATATGAGCTATATGCTCTATTGGATCTTGGACCATTGAAGAAGATGAAGGATGTGTTCACGACAGCGGATCTGGGGATTGTGTCAATTTAAGGCATTGCGGAAGATGTCCAAGTAAAGATTGGAAGCTTGTCGGTACCTATGGATTTTCACATCATAAGAGCCACAAGAAATAGCAAAGGGGGTACACCTCAAGTGCTCTCGGGAAGACCTTTTCTCAAGACCGCAGGATTCCAATTGGATTACATCACTGAACCATTCTCATTCAAGGTGGGAAATATTGAAGAGACCTTCCATTCGATGAGACCACCCGCATCAAGCAAAAAGAATGCTCATCAAGTGCAATTAGGCCATGAAGGAAAAGTTGAAAGAAAAAAGAGTGAAGGCTCTCGTAGACAAACTAAGAAAGGCAAGGGGTCGAGGCGTACTCCCCCTTAAACAAAGAAGAAGAAAAAGAGTCATGTGAAGCGCATTACAAAGGCAAGAAACCGAGAAGAAGGAAGCTCAAAAGAGAAGATTGCGGAAGAGAAACCAAGAAGGAAGATTGAATTGAAGTGCGCAAGTGTGGATGACTTGATTGACAAGCTAAAGGCTTTCAAGGGAGCTCTCCACAACAACAAGGAGTTGAACACCCACTTGGTGCAAGACCATTCCAAGTGGAAGTAATGAAGCCTTCAAGCATCCAAGTCGAACTTAAGGACTCTAAAGAAAAGTGCTAGGTGGGAGACAACCCACCATTGTATAATCTCTCAACCTTAAACTAATGATGAACTTTTGTGAATACTTATAGTTTGTTTTTCTTTTGATTAGTGGTGTGTAATTTGGGTGAACACACTAATGGTAGCATTTGTACATAGATATCACCCACCAAAAAAAAGTGAAAATATGAGAAAAACAAAGAAAAAGAAAGGAAGTTTTGGCCCCTGCACGTGTCGCGCAACTGTGTGCCCTCTTTGGCGCCTGCGCATGTATGGCGCATCCACGTGATCCCATGGCGCGTCCGCGCCATAACCTTGGTTGCATTCGGCCGAAGCTGCAATGGAGCTTCATGCCAACGCGCACCCCAATGGCGCCCGCGCACGATGCCGCGCGCCTGCGCAAATCCTTGGTGCGATCGTGCCATGGCCTTGGTCACATTCGGCCGAAGCTACTAGGTAGCTTTGCGCCAACGAGCCCTTGAGTGGCGCCCTTGCACGTACCGAGCCCTCGCATAGTGCCCTAGCGCATCCGCGCCCTACCCCTGGTTGCTCTCGGGACGCATTCTGGAACTATTACACCGTCGCGCGCCCCTGATGGCGCACCCACGTGAGCACATTTCTGAGCATTTTGGTCCGCCAAACGCATCGCGCCGCGGCGCGCTCCTGATGGCACGCCCACGCGATGCCCCTGCACCTTAAATCTGTGTCGCCCTTTCTTTTTCTTCATTCACGCTCCTTCTCTCTCAAATTTCTTCCATTCCCTCTCACACAAAATCCAATATTCACACACACACTCATCTAATCTTCAATCTTGTGTGTGTTCTCGCTTGCTCCACATCGCCGAGTAAGTTTTCTCTCCCTCCATTCTTCTCCAATTAGTGTAGTTAGCTTGTTTTTGTGTTATTAGTATGGATTATTAGAATGGTTAGATAACTAGGATTAGATGACCCAATTGCCTGAGATTAATAATTGCCATGATTGATTGCTTGTTTGTGAATGTTGATTTGATTGGTTTGGGCATTGAGCACTTGGTAATTTCATTAAAACCATGTTTTTCAAAATATGCACGCCAAGTATTCGATGAAATTACTCAATGGAATTTTTAATTAAATTTCAATCCAATTCTTTCTCACATGATTAAAATGCCTCAGGGCTTTGCTTTCACATTATTTTTGTGTTGAAAATTTAATTAAAAATCACATTAACTCACCCTAACACCATAAAGTAGCATGTTATACCTTGAAAATTCCATGATTATCTACTTAGTGTTTATTTGGATTGGATTATGAATGATAAATGCTCGAACTCTATTGCTTCAATGACGTGATTCGTCTGTGATAAAAATTGGTGGTTTTCTTCTGATTTTATAATGGCACGCAAAGGAAAGGAAATCGCCTCTGCCTCCACTCCCTCAAGAGCCCGCTCCACGAAGAATTCGAATCGAGGGAGGGGCAAAACTTTTTCGGCCGATCGATTCGATAACCAAATTCATTATGATCGGTGGAGAGCTTTGGAGCGTCGGGGGTATGTTCATGAGCAGATCATCCGTCTCCTCCGAGCTCGTGTGCTGGGGCTTGGTTGGGGATTCATGCACAATCCGTTGGTTCGCATCAATGTTACTATGGAGCGGGAATTCTGTGCAACTTTTCCTCAATTAAACAAGACGTCGTATTTGTAACATCCCGAGAATTAGTAACCTAGTAGATTATAATTAGAAGGGTAATTAGAGTAGAAATTTGTACACCTAATGTTAAAGTTTGATCCGGTTGGGCCAAACGGAGTGAAAGGATGAAAATGCCCTTAATGACACTCATACCTCACACACACTCAACACTTCAGCACATAACACTCATCACTCTCATCTCTCACTCTCACGTTTCTCTCTCCTTCTCAAACACTCTCATTCCACAAAACCACCAACATACTCACATTTTCCACTGCTATTTGCACACCGAAGCTCTGATCGCCATTCCGTCAGTGGCTACTCGTTGCTCTCGTCGTCCTCGTCGTGTACATACCAATTGTGAAGGTAAGAACTTGGGAATTCGTTGCTCAATTCTTTCCTTCTTATGATTGGTGACCTAAGTCTCAAGAGATGATCTTGATGCTTGAATTATGTGGTTATAGGGGCAAGGAAGTGGAGGATAGCACCAATTGAGTGTAGGTTGTGGCATTCTCAAGGAATTCAAGCTAGGAGTTGGGTTAGTGCTGGTGAATTCCGGAGAATTGTGGTAGGATTCAAGTGTCTACAAGAGGTATGGAGTGGGATTCCTTAGTATAACACATAAAGTTGCATGAAAACGTAGATTTAATGCTTTGATTTTGTGTTTGAATGCATGCTTGAGATTGTATATGTATGTGTATGCTTGTTATGATGATGATGCATGTGGATATGGTTAATGGATGAATGTGAATTGAGAAGTGAATTGATGATGAAATCTATCTTTGAAAAGGTGGGTACTGGAATTTGAGTTTGATTTGGAAAAATGGGATGATTTTCTAACTTGAAAGGTTTTGGGTGTAAAGTTTTTGGGAAAGACTTGGGATTTTGAACAAAATGAACTGATTCTGTGTCGTCAGAATCGATTCTTCATGCTTGGGAGTCGATTATGATGACTTAAAACTTTGAAAGTGGGTGAATTCTGCAGTTGTGAATCGACTCAGCTCATCACGGAATCGACTCACAATTGTCTAGAGAGAAACGGGGTTGAATCTTAGGCATCCTGAATCGATTCTTTTGAAGCTAGAATCGACTCCATGATTTCGAAACTTAACAAGAAATTCTTCTAAATGTAACGAGTCGATTCTGGTGGTGTGGGAATCAATTCACAATTAGACAGAGGCAAAAGGTATGTTTCTTAAATCGATTCTGATCTTCTGGGAGTCGATTCTACCTAACTTAACTTCTTTTTAAATACCAACAAACCAATAGAATCGATTCCTGAGCTCCTAGAATCAATTCATGAGGCAACAGAACTGATTTCAAAGTTTTTACAAGGGTTCGAGTCGATTCTGATACCCTTATAATCGATTCATAATCCTCCAGAGGCTACAAGCTTTCTGTTTGGCTCCATGGAATCGATCCCTTTCATCCCGGAATCAATTCTGGCCTTTGAAAATGATAATGCAAGTGTTTTTAAGCGGATATGATGATGGTTGGTGTAAAGGAGTTCACTTCTTAGTTTCACATTATTCATTGAACCTATAAGCGTCCTTCGGGTGACGCTACGTGAGTCGAAGCGTCATGTGGAGGCCTACGAGGTTAACGACCCAGCTTACGACAATAGCTGACTATCGGACGTAGTGGATGACTGGGGGGTCTTCGGACTAACGTCCCAATTCATAGGGCGTTATATACGCAATATAAAGGAGAGAAACCCCCTAATATATGACTAAGAGAAAAACCGTAAACGATTGGGGCATCGAGCATGGTGTCCTCGGGGAAGTGCGTAATAGTGGTCCGGGACTAGTACTGGACTGGTCGGGTTGGCTAAGTTAGCCGACCGGGTGAGCTCATCAAGCCAATAGGACTTAGACATTCATCATGTGCATAATTGTATGAGATTGTTTGGGTATGCCTATCTATATATTATATGTTATCTGTTGCTATCTGTGCTACTTGTCTGTGCTACCGCTACATGTATTACTTGACTTATTTGTGGATAAGTGTTTGTCTATGAGGTTCAGGTAAAGTTGTGTATTATACTTTGGGCGCTTGTTCCGTATTGGGAACCCGATGTTTTGGGTTCTCACTCCATTTGTTGATGTGGTTTTCAGATAAGGGCCCAAGTGCTAGTTAGCAGGTTGTGCCTACGAGGGTTAAGCAGGTGGAAGAAGCCGGAGGGCTTGTATTTTGGATAACATAGTTGTTATGTACCACAAGATACTATGTTTGTATTTTGTTTATGTACTCCTCAAACTCTGTTGTTTATTGGAGTTGTAATCCATTGACAATGTATCATTTTGGAATACTTGTAACAAGGATTTTAGGGATTGTGGTCGGTGAATATCTGATGTACGAATTTCTTTTAAACAAACAAACTTACTAAACAAGAACTCGTGACACTCCGACAAGTGAATCGGATCAAGTAATACCACAAAAGAGTGGGATATCATTCCCAACGAGGAGAAGGGCAATAACCAATATTTCAACAAGTATTCCTCTAAGTAGATCAAATGACAATGATGCAACACTTACAAAACTCAAGAAACAAACGAAGAATAACAATTATCATGCAAAAGAATGCAAGAATGCATCTAACAATAACATACAACTATGATTATGCAAATATTGCAAACAAGAACTTAGAAAGTGAAAACAAGATTAAGAAAGATTCAATAAAACCAAACAAGATTAAGGGATAGGAGATATTCATAAACACAACTTCATAATCCAACATCAACAAATAATTTTCTGCAAGTAAGATCTACAACAATTCATCATGAATCCTAGAATAACTAAATCCTAATCTCTTAGCAATCTAGTTTCTCTTAAACCTACTTGATCATCAATCTCTTGACTAACCAAACAAGCAAAAATATAATGCACACATCATGATTCAAACCTCTAACAACAAACAAGATCCATGGAAAGAATTAATATGTTACATATTCAGTCACGTGAAAACTCATACAATCATCAAAGATTCTAATACATATCAAATCACATGCCTATCTCTAGGTCACATAAAGAAACATGGAATGATTCTTGAATATGTTTGAATGCCTATTTTCTCAAACTTAATAATTCAAACTTGTAAAGATCTAATTGATCAAACCCTTAAAGGTCATGACAAAGAATCAAACAAGAAACAAATCAATCATCTATGTGATGAAAATTCAGATTCATATAATGGCACATATATTCAAATACATCATCTCTAATGCAAAGAAAACATATGAATGATCATTCTTGAACTAGTTTATGCTATCAAGATCAATGCAAGACCAAATTTCATGTCACTTATTCAATCATACATCAATAAAGACAATGCATATACCATCAAATAATATGTTTAATCTCATGAACTAGTATAGAAATTAAACCAAAGGTAAGAACCAATTATACCTCTCGGTTTCCTTGATCCTAGAATTGATGAACAAGAAGAATCCTTTGAATAATTAGTAGACCTTGTAGATTTGATTATGTAATTGGATTAATCCATTAGCTTCATAGAATAAAGCTCCTCCTCCTTAATCTTCAAGAGAGTTTAGCCACTCATGATGATGAATGACTTCAAGAAAGTGATGAATATGGTTCTTGAATGCATGATCATTCAAAGAACTTCAAAGAAAATATGAGAAAGATAGAATCTTCAACGACAAGAAGGTAGAACTGAATTTCCTCTTTATTATTTGAATGAATGTTACAAGAAAAGTGATGGAAAACTTCAAAGAACTAGAACTAAACTTGAGAAAAACTAAAGATGAATTCTCTAAAGCAAAAGAATGTAAAAGTTCTAGACTATGACCATAATGAAAAATGATCCAAAGATACCTCTAATGTGAAGTTTTCCATCTATATATAGGTGTACAAAAGAGATAAAATGAATTACAAATGCATTGGAATCAAAATATCCAATTCTGCCAAGTCTGTGAGCTTCCCATGCCTAGACTTTGCTATCCACGCCTACGCGTGGGACTCTGGAGTGAGGCTTGGCTCTGTAATGGTCTAAATAGTGCTTCCCACACCTAGACTTCATCTCTGGCGCCTAGGCGTGGGGTTCTGGACCAAACTGGGACTTGGGCGTGGCTCTAGACGCCTATACTTGAGCTTCAGATTGCTTGGCCATGCCTAGGCATTGAGTTGGATGCCTAGGCGTGGGCTTTGAGACTCTGGAGGTGCTTGAGGCTTGTAAGGCCACGCCTAAGCGTTGATGTCCACGCCTAGGCATGGGTAGTTTGGCCCTGAGGAGGACTTGGGACGCCTAGCCTAGGCGTTGGTGTCCACGCCTAGGCATGGATGATTGGGTCCTGGGCTATAGCTTTGGACGCCTAGGCGTGAGTCTCCACGCCTAGGCGTGGGGGCTCTATCAGAATGCTCCAAATTCCTTCTTTCTTGCTCCTCAAGCTTCCTTTCTCCATTTTTTCTATAAATAATCAACAAAAATACTCAAAGTACCAGTGTTTCATCATAATTAAACATGTTCTAACAATTATAACTATTTTTACCAATTTTAGCATGAATCTAAGTAAATTAGGTGAAGAATACAACATGAATTAGGATGTTTTATTATCTATAATGATGCTCATGCATCACAACACCAAACTTAAACCTTGCTTGTCCTCAAGCAAGCTGAAATCATAAGTCAAATCCTTTGCTTATAGTGTGGGAACCATTAAGTTTAAACTTTCAACTTCAATTAATTCTAATCAACCATTGACTTTTGATAGTTCTTTGATTTCAAAAGTCTTGTTTACTTCAGAATTTGCTTGCCCA
>JASCZI010182443.1:6554-18626 GCA_036250425.1 Stylosanthes scabra
GGAACACATGTGAAAGATTATTCTTGAACTAGCTTATGACACCAAGATCAATGTAAAACCAAATTTAATGTCACTTATCCAATCAAACTTCAATCTTGACAATTCATAAACCATCTAATAATATGTTTAATCTCATGAACCAGTATAGAAATCAAACCAAAGTAAGAACCAATTATACCTCTCAGTTAACTTGATCCTTGAATTGATGAACAAGAAGAATCCTTTGAATAATGGTAGAAACTTGCAGATTTGAATATATTATTGGATTAATCCATTGGCTTGATAGAATAGAGCTCCTCCTCCTTAATCTTCAAGTGAGTTTAGCCACTCATGATGATGAATAACTTCAAGAATGGTATGAACATGGTTCTTGAATGCATGAACATTCAAAGAACTTCAAAAGAAAGTAAGAAAGATAGAATCTTGAGAGAAAAGAAATATAGAACTGAATATACTTCTCTATACTAATTGAAAATCAAAGTACAAAGGATGATGGAAAACTTCAATCTACACTAAATTCCTAATGAGAGAATCTAGCTTCTGAAAAACTCTCAAACTCAAAGTGAATGAATATCTAAGTGTAATGATCTCTCTTAATGTGTAATCTATATTCTAACTTGAAGTTTTCCATCTATTTATAGGCTTACAAGATAGGAAAATGAAATATAAAAACATTTAAAATGAAATGACAAATTCTGCCCAAGATTGCTTTGGCTCACGCCTAGACTTTGGAATCCACGCCTAGGCATGAGTGTTGTTGTGAAGCTGGCCTTGGTTTCTTGAAATGAGATGTCCCACGCCTAGACTTTGGCTCTAGTGCCTAGGCGTGGGTTCCAAATGCTGAATGGATGCCTAGGCATTGGTGCTGGCGCCTGGGCATGAGCTTGGGAGATGCTTGGCCACGCATAGACTTTGAAGTCCACGCCTAGGCGTTGGCTTGGGTGATCTTGGAGGCTGGCTTTATCTTTGCCACGCCTAAGCGTTGGTTTCCATGCCTAGGCGTGGGCTGTCATGGCTCTGGCTCTGGCTATGGACGCCTAGGCGCCAAGTTCCACGCCTAGGCGTGGGGCTCAGGTTAGAATTGCTCCAAAACTCCATTTCTTGCTCCGCAAGCTTCTTTTATCCATTTTTCCTGTAAATTAACAATAAAATACTCAAAATACCTATATTTTCTCATAATTAAACATTTACTAACATATGCTAACATGTTTACCAATTTTATATGATTTTAAGTTAATTATATGAAGAATACAACATGAATTAGGAGAATATATCTACAATGATGCTCATGCATCAACGACCTGCATGCTCCTCCTCCCGGAAAGGGGTTTATGTCCTTCCGTGCCCATAGCGGAAGCTCTTCGACGCTTTTGGGGAGTCTATCCAGGAATTCAAATGGCACTATTTTAAGGTTCTGCCTTTTCCTGGTAGACGGCCTTTTTGGCTTGATGATGAGGGTGAACCCTTCCCCTGGGTGTACTAGAATTCCGAGGTAAGGGATTGCCGTATAACCGCCTTGGATCCTCTGGAAACCTTGGCGTTTCAATTTCTCGAGTCCCTTCCAGTTGGGTTGGGGAAGAAATCCAATATTAAATGCCGATGGATCATACATCACAGTGATGCCGAAGTTGGAGCATTCCTTGGTATCTTTTCGTGAGTTGACTTTTTTTGTGTTGTTGTTTTAGTTTTGTTTTGACATTCCTTTTTCCGCAGATAGCTTGCATGGGGATATGGAGAAGCAGTCTCGGTTTGACCGATCCAACTGCTTCGGCTGCTTCTGCTGGGGCTTCCGCTTCTTCCCCTCTGATAGTGGTCCCCCTAGTCTTTCTAGTGCTGCTAAATCCAAAACGGTTCCTCTAGCTAACTCTGCCGAAAAACCCATTTGCTTGGATGGGGAGGAGGGTGTGAAGGAGGATCCTTCCACTGACTAAAAACAGAAGAGACGAAAGCGTAAGCGTCATGAGTCATTCCCCGAGAATGTTGTTCTGGGGGATGATGCTTCCTGGGAGCTCGAAGTCAGTCCCTTGGATCGTGCGTTTCCAGCTGACTTTAACTATTGGGCGGCTTTGGACTCCAAAATGACTCAGAGTTCTGTTCGGAAAGCACTCGAGCCCATGCCTCCGGAGCAACTCCTCGGAACCACCCATCGATATTCCTGCAAACTTACTGCGTGCCTTCAGGTATACTTGTGTCCTTTGGTTCATATTTTCTGGCATTTTGAACAATTTTTGGAACTATTTTGGGTTTTTTTTTTGTGCTTGATACCGCAGGTTGGTTTGGAAAGTGCTCTTTCTTCCAAGCTTAAGGCCGAGAAAGAACTTGCAGCTGCTAAGGACCATGTTGCTGTCCTTACGGTGGAGAGGGATACTGCTTTGACTTTTCCCCCTCTTCAGGCCAAGTTGGACTCTTTGACCGAGCAGCTGTCCATTACGCAGGTCGAGTGCCTTTCCGCTTTGGAGCAGCTTGCCCGAGTGGAGGAGGACAGCAAGGTGCAGGCTGTCGAGCTTCAGTCTTGCCATGCTACTTTGGAGGAAAAGTTGAAAAAGGTTGAGGCTCTTACCCGTTCTTTAGAGGAGAAGCAAAAGACCTTAGATACGGCTGAGGCTGCTGCAGACCACGGCGTGGGGAGTGGAAGGGCCTAGCTGCTGAGAGCGAGGAGATCGCGCAAGAAACATTTGAGATTTTGATGGGTCAAGTTCGCCATCTTAATCCAGGTGTGGACTTCTCGGATATCACTTTGGATACTCACTGGGATCCTAAGGGCCAGAGGATTTATAATCCGAAGGAGGAGACCGGGAAGTCTTCAGAACCATTGGTGGAGGTGCAGCCGGAGTAGCCTGGGGGACCGCAGCAGGTGGAGGCACAGCTAGAATAGACGGTGCTGGGAGAAGACGAGGAATGCCCCGTTTGAAGTTGTATAAGTTTCTTTTTTGTTTTGAAACTCTTTATTTTATTGTTGGATATTTGCTTGAGTCCCTGTTTTCGGGGCACTTATATGGATATTTTTCTTTCCATTTTTGTGTAAGGTTTTTGCCTTTCCATATTTTTTGCTATCTTTTTGCAATGCTTTGTTTAAGTGCATCTCATATCCGGGGTGATCAGTCCAGTGTGGTGCCGTGGAGTTTGGTGCGCCCGCTTTTTATATTGCCCTTTAGGTTATTTTGGTGCCTCTTTTCTGTAGGGTTCCCGGACTTTTTTGCATTTCCTGAAATGCTTGCGTTTTTGCTTGAGTTTTTCTTTTATGTCTTTGATAACGACAACTCAATTAACAGAGAATTAAGAAATGAAGAAGATGAGTTTAAGAAATAAGTGAATACTGATATACTAAATTTAACGACCGATGTGGCCAGAACGCTTACATGCCTCATTAAAACCTTTCTATCCAAAAAACCCTTTTTTTGGGAAAAAAAGATGGGAGGAAAAAGAGTACATGTTGCTACGTTCAATTACATATGATATGTTTTAAGGTTGGATATGTGCCAGGTCCTCAGAACCTAGGTGCCTTCTACTGTTGCGAGCTTATAAGCCTCCTTTCCGAGGACTTTAACTACCCGGTAAGGACCTTCCCACTTTGCTCCTAGCTTTCCTTGGGCTGCGTTCTTTCCCCCAATATCTGCTCTTCGCAATACTAAGTCACCTTCTTCCAAGTCTCTTTTCTTGATCCTCTTGTTGTATCTGGTAGTGAAGAGCTCTTTTGTCGCTTGCTGCCTGATCCTGGCTTCTTCCCTGATTTCGGAAATTAGGTCTGCCTCGATTCTCCTATCACTTTCATTACCTTTCGGGTTATAAACTGATACCCGAGTGGTTTTTCTGCGATTTCTAGTGGGATCATTGCTTCTGTTCCGTAAGTGAGCCGGTTGCAGATTTTTTCTGTGGCTCTTGATACGCGCGGCCTTGTTAGGGCCGTGGTCCAAATTTAGTTTAAAAGTGTCACAGAGGTGCATCCAAGTTTGAAAATACCGAGTACTAGACTCGGTCATTCTCCCTAGGAAGCAAAAACAGAGGTTTGTTTTCAATTGAGAAAATATCGGGGTTGGTTGCAGTTTGTTGTTGAGAGTAGAGCACAAGAAAACAGATTAAAATAGCAATGGATTAAAGAGTGCCCTGCCATGGGTTGAAATACTGTACGTCCCTGTGAACACCACCGATCCCAGATTGGATGGACTGTCACCTAAAGGAAACTAACCACCACAGGGTGGCGGAGTTAACCCCTATCTGAATGTCCTAGGCATACACAACAACGGGGGACCTAGGTCTCAACAGAACTCGAGTAAATCCTGCGTCACCAGGAATAAATCACCAGTAGTGCACTTTGCACCGAATTGAGTCTGTATCATTTAAGGTCTCCATACTGTTGGCAGGGGCGTAGCATTAACGGCATCGAAATTAACTCCATTCCTCCCATCTGTTGCCCTTAGGGATCGATAGCTAAGATCATTCGCACATTTCACCCCATAGCCGAGTCACTATGGTCACTACTCGCTATGAACGGAAATCATAATTGCGGAATTTAAACAGGCAGCATAACGGTAAGACATGATAGCAAAGTAACAGAAAATAAGTAGACAGAATAACGGCAGTAAAATTGAATGATTCGAAATTAAAGTCACCAGAGTAATGACATACAAAATAAATAATAAAAACAGTAAAATGTTTGGCTAGTGAAAATGGACAAAAACTAATGGAACCCTAAACTAAACTAAAGAAATGGTGGTTTGGGCTCTCCTCAAAATGGTGAAGGCTTCCCCAATTTATAGGCACAATTTATGGTCCGGTTCCAGCTTGGACATGACACCCAAGTTATGCAATGCGTACGCATAGGCTCCTTTGGTGCGTATGCATAGGCTCTGGATTTGGCGTTCAAGCTTTTCTTTATGATCTTCTCATTCCTTGATGCCCGAAATCCTTGCGGAATTTCGGACTTCCACCGGTAAGTGCACCGGATCGTATCAAGTAATAAAATAGTGAGCAGAGTATCGTCCCACGAGGATTAATAAATTGAGCAATAACGTTTAATTAAATTTTTTAATTAAACAATTAATAATAAAAGAGATTAGAATGGACTTAAGATCAACAGACTTAATTAAAACCTAAATTAACAAGGCTAGCATGCAAAAATTCCAGAATTTAATTCCAATAATCAAACAGCACTATAACTAATCCTAATAACTTAACATGCACAAAATACTTAAGCTTGACACAGAGAGCAACGAAAGTCACAAAGCAGGGAAGAACTCATGCAAAAATCCACAATCGATACTCAAGTAACAAGGAGCAGTAACGTGCATCAACTAAATTCAACTTCCAGAAAGATATTAACACAATAACAAGAATAATTCAATAACAAAGAGGATCAAGGAGTCAGGGATATTTTCCAGCAGCTTATCCTAATTCATTTTCACTTTTCTTCTAACAAAAGCAATCACAATTCATAAAATCCTAATTTAATTAAATCCTAATCTGTTAGTGATTTAATTTCCTTTAATTCAATCAATTATCAATCTCTTGAATCACTGATTAAATAAAGGGATCAGATCAGATTTCTAGATTTAAATTCACAAAACCCTAATTTCTTTATCTCTAAATAAATCAAGATTAAGTGATCAACAGATTCAATTTCACGTTTAAATTAAAGAGTTTCTCAGCCACTGAAATCCAAACAATTTAAGAACAAGATTACCTCTCAATAAACTTGATCCTTAATGAAGAACATGTATGAATCCGATGAGTAAACGTGACTTGCAGTGAAGAAAATATGAAAATTGAATTGATCAAATATGCATGGATGAAACAAGGCCCTTCATCCACAATCACAGAGTAATTTAGCTACACATTGTCATGACTAACATCAAAGAAAACTATAAGAATTCATAAACCTAATAGTCACTGAGCAAGAACTCAAACGTGACTTACAGAGAAAAACGATCTGAAAATTGCTAACTAAAAGGGTGCCAAAATTCTCAATTTTGTGGCTATTAATACTAAAACCTAAACCTAAAAAATTCTACAAGTCTTCTGCAGCTTGGTTACAAGTTCTGAGCATGGCAAGGCCTTGGGCTTGAGGGAAGGCCACGTTTGGGCCAAGTTTGGAACTTGGTCCAAACGTGGCTTGCTGCTGATGATGCTCCAGGGTTCTGTTGAGTCACGTTTGGCCCACGTTGAAAACGTTGTCCAAACGTGACCTGAGCAAGCTTGGGGAAGCTTAGGTGAGCTTTGGATGGGCCACGTTTGGTCCACATTTAGGCGTGGTCCAAACGTGGCCTTGTGGGACTTGTTGGGCCTTAGGGAGCTTCTCCTTGAGTCACGTTTGGCCCGCGTTGAGGCGTGGTCCAAACGTGACTAACTGAGTGTTAAGTAGGGTCTGGGAACCTTGGGAGGGCCACGTTTGGCCCACGTCTAGGCGTGGTCCAAACATGGCTTGTGGTGCTTGAGGTTTGATGAGTTGAGGCCTCGTTGAGCCACGTTTGGCCCACGTTGAGGCGTGGTCCAAATGTGGCTTGCTGTTGCTTAAGGGAAGTTGGGCATGTCCTTGGGTGGGTCACGTTTGGAACGTGGCCCAAACATGACCTTGTGTGTCCAATTCTGTTCTGTTTCTTCCTCTGCAAGCTTTTTCAACCTCTTTGCTCTCTTTTCTTTATTTTCTGCAAATAATCAACAAAATTCTCAAAGTATCTAAATGATTAAAGATTTGCCAAATTATATTGAGTATCAAGTTGATTATCTACTAAATTATGTACTAATCTAGTGAGAAATACCCTTAATGATGCTTAGTCATCATTCCTCGCGCTCTCTTTAGCCACTTTCGCTCCGAACTTTGCCTGTTAAAGCCTGAAATACTTGAACGCACACATCAAGGCATCGTGCGGAACAAGAAATGGTTTAAAACATAGTAAAATTTGGCTAAAATAGCAGATAATTACATTTACAATCCTAAGGAATGATTGATTAAAAGCAAACATGCTTGTTTTTCATGTATTTAAGTGGTGAAAGGTTTACAATTAGTCAATTTGTGATATGAAATAATCCATCGAAATGGGGTTTATCAGTTCTGTAAGCCATTAACACACTTCCGATCTCTTCCGCCCAGCATCCTTTCTTTTCGTCTAGCCTATTCTTTAATCCGTTTAGGATTATTTTATTCATGGCTTCGACTTGGCCGCTGGCTTGTGGGTGTTCCACGGATGAGGATTATTGGTGGATTTGGAATCCTTCTAGGAATCCTCTGAACTTCTTGTCCGTGAATTGGGTCCCATTGTCAGATGTTATGATCCTTGCGATTCCAAACATGGTGATGATATTGTTCCACACAAATTTTCTGCGCTGGCTTGTAGTGATTGATGCTAGGGCTTCCGCCTCCACCCACTTTGTGAAGTAATCGATTGCCACAATCAAGTACTTCACTTGGCCTGGTGCTTTCGGGAATGGGCCTAGAAGGTCTATTCCCCACTTGTCGAATGGCCACGGGGCTATTATGGCTGTTAGCTCCATGGTGAGGATCTTTTCCAGCTTTGCGTGCTCTTGGCATCTTTGGCATTTCTCCACATATTTCTTGGTGTCAACTTTTATGGTGGGCCAATATATGCCTGGCAGCAATATTTTCCTCATGATTGTTTTTGCTCCTTGGTGCTATCCACAGGCTCCTTCGTGTACTTATGAAAGAATGGTTGGGATCCTTTCTTCTTCCACGCATTTGACTAGGGGGTTGTGGCTCTCCTTTTGTATAATTTGCTGCATATCGTTGTGTAATTTAATGCTTCCCTTTTCAACTTGTTTGCTTCACCCTTATCTTCGGGGAGGATTCATTCCGTGAGGAACTTGACAATGGGGTTTCTCCAGCTCTTAGTTTCTGATATGGATTGCACGGTTAGTGCTTCATCTATGGATGATACCTCTTTTGTCTCTTGGATAAGGGTGCGGTTTCCTCCGCTTGGTTTGGTACTTGCCAGCTTGGATAAAGTATCTGCCTGGTTGTTTTCCTTTCTAGGAATGTGCTTTACTTGTACCTTTTGGAAAAGGTTTCACAGCTCCTTTGCTTTTTCTAGGTATTTCGCCATTTGAGGATCCTTGGCTTGATAACTTCCATTGACTTGGGAGGTGACAATCTGGGAGTCGAATCTAATTTCCAGTTCCGTTATCCCGATTTCCTGTGCTAATTTGAGCCCTGCTATCAACGCCTCATATTTTGCTTGGTTGTTGTTGCTTGAAATTGGAATTTTATAGCCATTTTGATGGCCACCTCTTCCGGTCTTTCTAGTAGTATTCCTCCTCCGTTTCCTTTCACATTTGACGAACCATCTACATGTAGGATCCATGATGCAGTGTCGCTGGCCTGGCTCTTGGGGTGAGTTCGGCTATGAAGTCTGCTAAGACTTGTCCTTTGATGGCTGCTCTCCCTTCATAGGTGATGTGGTACTCCGATAGCTCTATGTACCAGGCTAACATTCTTCCGACAAGGTCTGGCTTTTGGAGGATTTGTTTTAGCGGCTAGTCTGTTCTTACCACTATTGGATGTGCTTGAAAGTATTGTCGAAGTCTTCTAGCTACCACGGTGAGGGCGAAGGCTAGTTTCTCCAACTTTTGGTATTTCAACTCCGCTCCTTGGAGGGTTTTGCTTACGAAGTACACGGGTTCTTGCGTCTTTCCTTTTTCTTGTACTAGCGCTCTGGCCACTGCCTCTTCGGTGGCGGCTAAGTAGATAACAAGGGGTTTTCCCTCTTCCGGCTTGACTAAGATTGGCGGTGCTGCTAAGTAATCTTTGAAGCTTTTGAAATTTTTCTCGTATTCGTCTGTCCACTTGAATTCTGCTTCTTTCTTCATGAGCTTGAATAGTGGTGCCGCTTTTCTTGCACTTTGCTAGATTGAGCCGCATTTGATGTTCCCTGAGTTTGCTAAAAACCTTCTCCAGGTTTGGGATAAGGTCTTCTTCAGCTTTTGTCTTAATCAGCTTGTCGTCCAAATATACTTCTAGTATGCCTCCTATTAAGTCTTTGAATACTTTATCCATAAGCCTTTGGTAGGTGGAACCTGCGTTCTTTGGTCCGAACGGCATTACTTTGTAATAAAAGTTCCCTATGGGGTTATGAAGGTTGTTTTCTCTGCATCTCCGGGATACATCGGAATCTAATTGTAGCCAGAATAAGCATCCATGAAGGATAAGAACTTGCAACCCGAGGCTTTGTCCACTAGACCATCAATACTTGGTAACGGGTAGGGATCCTTTGAGCATGCTTTGTTCAGGCTAGTGTAGTCTACACACATTCTCCACTTTCCGTTGCTTTTTGGCACCATTACCACATTGCTTAGCCAGGTGGGATACTTTACTTCCCCGATAAACCCTGCTTCTAGCAGATTCTGCACTTGCTTCTTCACTTCGGCGGATTTTTCTAGGCTCATATGCCGTTGCTCTACTGGATTGCTTCCGGGTAAGATGGACAGTTTATGATTAGAGAAATTTGGGTCGATTTCTGGCATGTTAGCTGCTGTCAATGCAAACAAATCTATGTTCCTTCTTAGGAAGTGAGTTAGCTTTATCTTCACTCCTTCCGGCAGGTTCCTTGCTATCATTGTAACTTGCTCGATTTTCGGTCCGATCTGGATTTTGGCTAGCTCTCCTTCCGGTTGCAGTATTTCCGGGATCTTTCATCCGGGTGGCTCTAGGTCGACAAGTTGGACTTTGGTTGTCGTTTTCGGTTTTGCCAGTCTTGGTAGCTGTTCTTTGGAATTGTGAAGTGTGGCGCCATGGTACCTTTCTGCCTCTGATTTATCCCTTTTGAGTACTCCGACCTCACCATTGTCGGTGATGAATTTCATGATGAGGATGGAGGTAGCAATGACGGCCCCGATTTTGTTCAGAGTGGGTCTTCCAACTATAAGCCATCTGGTGTTAACCTTTCTTCGGAAAATATGACTAAGTCATCGGAATGGGCCTCTAAATCCTTTTCAGTGAGTCCAAGTACACCGAAGCATTTTCGGAATAGGATATTACTGAGCTTCCTTGATCTATGAACACTCTTCGGATCTTGGTGTTAATTGTGAGTGCTGAAAGTACTAGCACTTGGTTCATGCTGTTGGTTGTTTGCTTAATCTCTTTTGAGGAGAAGGTTACGCAGGGGGCGGTTTGCTGGCTTGGGCTCTTGGCATTACTTCGACAATAAGCCATGAGAGCCGGCTTCTTTTTGCTACTTTCTTAGATGGGGGTTTCCCTCTTCCAGAATTCTCCCTGAAATCATTGCGATCTCCCGTTGCACACCACGCTCTTTAGGATAATCTCTTTTTCTGTCAGTCTTGCCTTTTGGACTGCTCACCCTCTGCCTGACTCTTCTATCGTCATCTCTTTGCATGTGTTTATTGGTGTATTCATGGAATTTTCTGTTCTTCAGACCTTGCTCGACAAATTCGAGGAGTTCCCTGCATTCCTCCGTGTCGTGCCCGGTTTCCTAGTGGTATTTGCAATACAGGTTTCTGTCACCTCTATGCGCATTTTTTATGGTTCTCTGGGCAGGCACTCTTTCAATTTGGGATACCTCATGCAAGAACTGAGCTAGAGATATGATGAGGGGGTTATAGTACGACCTGTTGGGCCGTTGCTCCCTTTGTCCTTTTTCCTCCCGCAATTGCTCTTTCCAGGTGCTATCCTTTTTATTCCGGTCAGTCTTTACTGCAGTCTGGCCTTCTTCCTGTTACAAGTAGTAATGAGACCTATCTTGGATTTCCTCCATCGTCTTGGGTGGCCTTTTAGTTAGACTTTTCAAGAAAGGTGTGTCCTCTCTTAGTCCTTTAGCCAAGGCCATTAAAGTCGCCTGTGACTACAAACCTTTGATCTGTGTACATTCCGCGTTGAAGCGATCCAAGTAGCTCAGGAGGGTTTCCTCAGATTTTTGCGCGATCAAATACAAGTTTAAACAAGTCTTTGGGAGTCTTAGCCGAGTTGTGAAGTTCTTCATGAAGCTATCTTGGATTTCCTCCATCGTCTTGGTGGCCTTCTAGTTAGAATTTTCAAGAAATGTGTGTCCTCTCTTAGTCTTTTAACCAATGCCATTAAAGCCACCTGTGACTTCAAACCTTCGATCTGTGTACATTCCGTGTTGAAGCGATCTAAGTAGCTCCGGAGGGTTTCCTCGGATTTTTGCATGTTCGAATACAAGTTTAAACAAGTCTTTGGGAGTCTTAGCCGAGTTGTGAAGTTCTTCATGAAGCTATCAGCTAGATCTGAGAAGCTTTCAATGCTATCAGGAGGGAGGGAGTTGACCCAAGTCAAGGCATCCTTCTTCAGAGTCATGGTGAAGGCTTTGCATTGTATGACATCAGTAGAATTTACGAGTAACATCCTGTTTTCAAAGGCATCTAGGTGATGCTTTAGATCTGTGGTTCTGTCATAAGGTTCGATTTCCATAGGATATCTGAATTTCTTAGGAAGTTCTTCCACTATGATGTGGGGTGAGAATGGGTGCTTGCTTTTCTCCCTTCCGGCTACTTTGGTAGCTACGGTTGACAGCTTCTATGTACGTTATTGTAACTCCGCTATCCTGCTGTCGTCATCAACATGGATAGGAACTTTAGTGTTTAGTTTTTTCGATCGGTCCTTCTCCCTTTTTTCTGCTTCGTCAAGGATAGCTTGTTACTTCCTTGTGAGCTCTTTCGCTCTCCTCATTGCTTTGGTAGTGATTGCGGCCTCTCGAGCTTGCCTTTCTAGGAGTTCCCTCAGGGCCGTGATGCGGTGTTTTGTAAACCCTAGATCTCGGCAAGTATACCGAATCGTATCAAGTAATATACCACGGTGAAGTGGGTATCGATCCCTCGAGGATTAAAGGACTAAGTGTTAGTCGATATGCACAAGATACAAATACTCAAGAGGGGGTGAATTGAGTATTAAAGTAACAATGATAAATTTTCGCGCGGAAGCTAAATAACTTGAAAGATAAATATTTCAAGTAAATTGAACTTGTATGTTTCCAAGGACTTAGGCAACTTCCTAAGTACTTACAAGGAGCTTTTACAATTTCAAAGTGCTTGTTACAAGTAAATTAATTTGTGTGTTTCCAAGGGCTTAGATCAATTTCTAAGTACTTATAA
>JASCZI010182447.1:5583-16231 GCA_036250425.1 Stylosanthes scabra
AATAGATTTTAGTACCAGGCATGAGGCATGTAACTTTTGTTTTTATGAGTAACTGACTCTTTCTACTTTTCTACTCCTAGTAAATCATTTCTAGGAAGATTCTTCAATGAGGAAAGAATCTTGAGTACCTTGATGGACCAAGTAGCCTTTTACGAATAGTAAAACCGGTGGGGTTGATATGTGAATTACAGTAAGTATACTTAAACGGATGACAGCGCTGACGTGGTCCTGCTTTGTATTAATTAATGATGGACCTTTTTCGATGCCATTAAGTGGGATTTTTTTTTGGGAAATGGGATTTTAGATAAAATTAACAAAAATTGGATTGGGCCAAAGAACCCTATTTGGGCCGGGTGCAAAGGAGGTGTTTAGGGCTAAACAAGCTGTAATTGGGTCGGGCACGAGAAGGTGGTTTAGGGGAATGTTTGCCCACGATCGTGTAGAAGGCTTTCGTCGTCCTAGAGCGAGACCGATCGACATTGAGGCGTGGAGGAGACGAGCTGACAGTTTTGTGTGTGCGGGATTCTCTGATCTTAGGGTGCAAGCGCATGGCAATTACCCAACCATCAAATGAGGTAAATCGTTGTGGGAGAACTTCTAGGGGTGTTATGTAGGGTTCGTAGGGTTTAATTGATGGACGCAAAAGCCGCAAGAGATGGGTAAGTTAATTAGCTGGGCTGATGTGTGTTGTTCCATGTGAATGATATGGCAGGTAGGTGCTGCAACGGCCGATAGCGAGGCGAATGACGTCGGCGTGGAACTCCCATCTCAGGTAACGTATTTGTGTTGTGTTTAATTGTCTCCATCTAGCGAGCCTGAGTTTCTAGGTTAAGTCATGCATGTGTATCCATTTAGCGAGGCTGAGTTGGATGGTTAAGTCGTGCATGTGTATTGTGTGTAGGGTTCGCAGGAGTCAAGTGGTAGCGCGATCGGGGATTATGTGCCGGACGATGATCATGAGGAGCAATCTGCAAGGATTGTGGAAGGGATAGGGGATTTCGTTTCCATTGACTTTGCCGCGATGACTGAGCAAGACATATTGAGGTTTGAATTCACAGACTTGCAAGAGGCATACAATTTCTACAACAGGTATGGGCAGGTGAAGGGGTTCTCCGTCAGAAGATCCAAAGTGGGTCGTTGCAGGAAGGTCGGTTCTGGCGAAGACATTTCGTGGCAGTATTTTATTTTCTCAAAGGAGGGTGTGCGAGACGGTAAGTACATGCACAGGGCCGGTGAAAGGAAAAGGGAGGCGCGACCGATAACCCGATGCGGGTGCGATGCTAGAATAAAGGTTCACGTAGACCAACACAGGGATAGATGGTTTGTGGAATACATATGTGACTGGCACAACCATGACATGGTCGATCCAAGGTTCAGGAGAATGATGCGGTCCCACCGTTCAGTTAAGGAAGGGGATCTCCACAAGATAAACTCGATGAGAAAAGCTGGGATGCGTGTGTCAACCATTTTCCGTGCGTTTGCCCATGAAGCCGGTGGGTTTGAGAATGTGGGGTTTGATATGAAGGACATATACAACGCAATCCAGAAGCAAAGAAAGGCCGGCGTAAGTGATGCCGATAGTGCCCTTAAGTATTTGTCTTCACTAAAGAAGCACGATGCGAGTATGTTCTTGAAGTACTCAGTGGATGAGGAGAGGCGTCTACACAATATATTTTGGTGCGATAGAACTAGTCGTCATTATTACAGTGTATTCAGAGATGTGTTAGGGTTTGACACAACCTACGGTAGGAATCGGTACAAGTGCCCGCTTGTTATTTTCTCCGGAATCGACCATCATATGCGCATGATTGTCTTTGGGTGTGCAATCCTGAGCAACGAAAGTGAGGAGAGCTACATGTGGTTATTGCAGGCCTTTATTGAGGCAATGTGTGGTCGTCAACCGAAGTCAGTTATAACCGATGGGGATTTGGCAATGAAGAACGCCATCAGCTCTGTCTTCCCGAATGCTAGCCACCGCCTTTGTAGTTGGCACTTGCTAAGGAATTTCACATCGCGGGTAGGACGGCCGAGTTTTATGAGAAAGTTTCGGATATGCCTCATGGCTGACTTGGAGGTGGATGAGTTCGAGTTGGTTTGGAATCAGGCGATTGAGGAATCCGGGTTGGAACATAATACTTGGGTTCGGGATATGTACGAGAAGAAGGAGATGTGGGCTAATGCACACATACGGGGAAAGTTCTTTGCGGGGTTGAAGACGACTTCAAGGTATGAGGCACTGAATATGCAAATCGGTAAGTTTATACACAACGGATACAACCTCCGGGAATTTATCGAGCATTTTCAGCATTACTTGGAGTTCATGCGTAGGAGGGAGTTGGTTGCAGACTACAGGTCCCTTTATGGAGAGCCTGTTACGAAGTCAAGGCTCCCTGAGTTGGAAAAGTTTGCAGGAGAAGTTTACACAAAGGAGGTGTTCAGGTTGTTTAGGGAGGTGCTGCTGCTCGCGAGCAATGTGAAGGTCATTTCGTCGAAGAGGACAAGATCTTGTATGCTATTTGAGGTGGGAATGTATAGGCAAGATAGGCGCTGGAGTGTTGCTTGTGACGATGATGACGATGAATTTCGTTGTTCTTGTTTGCGAATGGAGTCTTTTGGAATCCCGTGTGTTCACATAGTTGGTGTGCTCGTGTATCTCAACATAGGTATAATACTAGCGATCTCATTCTGAACCGGTGGACCAAAAAGGCCAAGCAGCCGAGGCATATGGATGGCTTTCGTGAAGGAGAAATTCCTGACTCAGCTTACATGAGCATGCATGCGGCCATGCTTGACGATTGCAGGGAGCTGGTGAAGTTAGCTTGTCGTAACTTTGAGGTGAAGAAAAGGATTGCCACCGAAAGGGACCTGTTGAAGGACAAGGTCCAGGGTAGTATAAGCAAAGGGGCAGATGGTGTAGAAGTGAGGGATCCGAAAAGGGCAAGACACAAGGGGTGTGGGCGGCGGGTTCTTACGTCGACGGGAAGGTTTCGTAGGGTACAGCATTGCAGCCGATGTGGCAAATCCGGCCACAATGCTCGTAAGTGCGATAATGTAGGTGGAGATGCAAACACGCAAGGATCTGGGAATTTTCAGTACAATTCGACGGCGGATATGGATATAAGTTTTTGACTTGTTGCTTGCTAAGCATGCTTGAGCAGGTGCTTGGTGTGTGTGTTTGTTAGTGGAAACGAGAACTTAATAACTAGTGCTATTTCCATGTTGTTATGTTATGTTGGAAAACTTCTTTGCTTTACCCTGCAGCTTTAACACACTTAACCAGGAATAGTGTATTGATGAACCTTTGAATTGAATTGTAATCTGGATTTAACTTTCTGTATCAGTTACATTTCGTTGTTGTTGTGTCATTTGATCTTATTCATGGCATGAAAGTGTGTGAGAGAGGTTCCGTTTGCTGTGGTTGTATAAATAGTTGTGTAATGAATTTATTTCTCTTTGTATTTCATGTGATCGTGGTGGACATGTAGGCTGGGTTGTAATAAAATTTTCGTGTAAAATCTTCATGCCATCAAACAATGTTTGTGTTTGGGTTATGATTTGGTGTTCATGTGTAATGGAGTTTCGGGTTTAGGTAGCTTTGAATGGTGCCTAATTGTTGTGATAAAAATATTCGTGTTTAAAAAAAAATTGGATGTTTCAGTTTGGGTCTTATATAGGATAGGATTGAGTGGTCAAGGATCGTGTTTCTTGCGGGTATGGAATACATAAATGTAGTTTGTCAATGGAAGGGGATTTGGTGCGGTGTTGGTGTGTTAAGGGATGTGTATAGTTAAGGGTTGTGTGTATGACATTATGTAATGCATTAATGTGCATATCATTTTTAGCAGGAATGAATGGATTGTATTGCATTAATATTGGTGCAATTCGAGCCTTCGTTTTGGCACATGATCGAACTTTCGTTGTCGCTCATGAACAGGTCCTGGAAAAGGTCATATTGCAATTAGAACTTTCATATGGGAATTTAGTGTCGGCCAGCATCAACATTTTGGTTGTGCTTGTGCATACTCAAACTTAGTAAGACGTATAACTACATGCAAATTCATCTAGGCATGCGCTGATCTAGCAATTAGAAAATCAGAAGAGACCAGAAAATTGAAAGAGAAACAAGGTATGCAGTATTAGACTAGTAGATCCATTAATGTTCATAGCTACAGGACCCTGAACTTGGCCAAGATAAAAGCACAATAAGTCCAACCCAACAAAAAGTAAACCCTAAACCCAAAATACAAGTATCTGCAAAATCCAACAACAAATTTTCTTGGGCCTCAACCATGAATTCCGTGGGATGCAAATTTGCTTAATTAGAGCTAGTTTTTTTTCCATACAATGCATCTCCCAATAAGTTCAAGGTTTTGGCCCAGAATTGCGTGGGACATGACCAAAAAATAGTGAGATCGTCATAGAAACTGCAACATGTTGGGGGGCCGTTTAAAATGAACCCATTGTCGTCCCAAAAAGAAGACAAAAACCCATTACGAGTTTCCAAAAAAAATGCTGGAATGGAGGAAGTCTTCTGCCTGAAACCCAGCAACACACTCAGGCAATGACCCTTGGAATTGCACTCAAGTGGTGGAGTATTGGAGGGAACGACTATCATCCCAGTCCTTCCTAGCTCGTTCCTTGATGCGCCCCTGAGCTTGTTGACGAAATCATTCACAAGAGTCATGGCAGTGTCCATCCTCACCTTGTTCGCAACATTGTCAATGTGGTTCTGCAACGTTTATCCCATAGGAAAGTAAAAAATAGAATGGGAATTCACAACGTCCATTATAAAGACGGGCAACAAGCATTACAAGCTGATCGGATGAACTTACCTTGGGTTTGGCAAAGGTCCCCTCAGCAAAATAGTTTTCCATCTGCAGCCACAACAGAATTCATAATTTGTCCTTGTATCTGTCCATGGAAAAGGAAATGTGAGAAGATAAATTTAGTGGTACAAATAAACGAAAGGGTTTTAGAATCACACTAACAGATTAATGACGAAAAATGCAAGGACATTAACTTACGGATTGCCCATGTTTGGGACACCTAGAACAAAATCAGGGTCCCATTTATGAAGAGGACGTTTCTGGCCCAACACATCTATTCCATGGAAGCCCACACGGAGAATGTGATCAAGTGCTGTGGCCTGTGAATGCACACCGAGCCGGTGTTTATAGAATCGATTGGTAGAACATATGCAGAATAAAAACCAACCCGTTTAAAAACATTATTGGCCCATCCACGTAAACATGAAATGCAATTAGTGGAATTTTTTATTTCACAATTTCGTTATAGGCCCAACAAATAATAGGCCCGCCCACCATACGGAAAACAAATTAAATGGTTAACGTTTCGTGCCCAACAAGTGGAGATTACATTTTGCACACCGGCCCAAACAAAATGAAGCCCACACAAGCACAAGCACGTAAAAAAAAAATTGTTGGGTAACAAGTGGTAACAAAAAAGATTTTGGATATGTTTTCTGCACTCAAAAAAACAATTTATTAAGCTTGTTAAAAATCACAGGCCCATCAAAAAATATATATGTTTGTAGCCCAGAGAAAAAAAAAACCATAACCATAATACTCAGGTTTTATTTTGCAACAAGAAAGCGAAAATGAAGCAACAATTTCACTTACAACTGCAGTTGTTGCATAAATGCGCCCCTTTGCAGAATCATTGCATGCATAACTATCAAACAGCCAATCTTTGTCTTAGGGATATCAATGACCATAAGGTAAAGGTGTGCCTCCTTCGAAGGATAAAGAAACTCCTTCATCTGCACATAGATCTGCGAAGCAGTAAAGCAAACCGGCATCAAGTTTCATTTTGCAAAACCTAAAAGGCGACGTGTGTGGTCAGATGAACCCATAAAATATAGGTACTTACGTATCTTAGGCCAACAGGTCTTGGTAGCCACTCAGCCTTAAACATGGAGAACAGGTCTTCAATAGTAACATCAACCCCAAGAACACAGTCCTATTCCAAAAAAATGAAGGGAAAACATGCATCATTAGTTATCTCATTAGACAGTTCAATTAAGGGTTTCAGTTGATAACAAACAAAGTATCTACTGACCGAAAAATAAACAGGGAGGGACCAATAAGTGGTCTCCTGGAGTTGACTGTGTGTCCAAGCGGCTTTAAAGGCAATCTGCTCCATCACATAATTAGAAGGTTCATTTCTAGGGAGCAGTGTCCCAAAGTCTTCCCTGTCCATTTGTCTGGAACCCCTCTTGTAGAGCACCTCATGAGGATCCTTTCTCTCTCCGAAAATGAATGCCACCTACTCTAATTGTTCCTAGCTGTATTTGTATTTCTCCAAAATTTTGAATTTGCACTTGATAAACTGCAAATTAACCACGAAAAGAGTTAGAACCACAGCAAGTCATCCGGCTACGACAACGCAAGTAAATGTCAGAAAAGGAAGAACAATTTCTTTTACTAACCGAGGGGAACACAACTCCAACTTTTTTGTACCCATAAAGGTCCATGTCGGTTTCTCTAATGGTTCTCCTTAGCTTTCCAGATTTCTTACCCTCCTCAGGGTTTTGTTCAACCATCTTCCCCTTCTTACCATTTCGGGTCCTATTGCCGTTGTCTGACTATAACCCTCCGTCTGGTTCACCAAGACGAACCTGAAGTTTTCCTCTGACAGAAGGAGGAATAGAAGCCCCATCCACATCGGGGCTTTCAACACAAGTTTTCCCACCAAGTCGGGTCATTGAACCCATCATGATGGTGTCATCAAGCCATTCCGATATAAGTCCGAGCGGAAACAAGGGTGCTTCTCCGATTTTCTGTTGCGATGATCCGCCGTAGGTGTTGTCCGAGTTTGGGCCTCCTGAGAGGTCGACATAGCGGTGTTAGCCTCCCTCGCTGGTTTTTCGCCGGCATAACACTCTGCCGTGACCGTGGGGTTATTAGCCTTCTTGGGCCTTACAAAGGCTTCGAGACAAGCTTCGACAATCTTTGAGCAGTTACGCATCTCCTGAGTTATTTCTCCAACAGCATTTGCATGCACTTGAACAACCTGCGATGAGTGCAACAATGTTAAACAGTGCAAGAAGACTACTTCCACACAGCAACATAATGGGCTCGTCTTGGCAAGCAACAAAATATTCTGTTAAAGAGCTTACATTCATAGTGGCGTTCAATGCCTCCGTATGGGACCCCCATCATTTCAGTTAGATCCATCAAAGCTGCGGCGACGCACGACTCCTGCGCAGAGGAAAAAATAAAAAAAATCATGCTCCTTTGAGATCCGGTGGAAGTTATAATGAACCAACAAAACATGTAGAAACTCTGATTACATGTAAAGGTTAGGATTTTTACCATAGCGTCGTCCGTTTCACCGGTTTGAGGCGCAGAAGACATATCTTCAGGCAAATCACCCACCGTGCGTGTTGCCTAAGATCCAAACTCAGAAGATGTTTATGAAATGAGAGCAATGGAAAAATTGGTTCTGTTTCTGAGCAGCTACGGAGGCTATCTCTCTCCCCAGGATCCTTTTTATATCACATTTTTCCTTCGATTTCCAAAGAAAAGGATACTTTATCCTCAAGCCATAACGCTAGGTTAGAACCTAGGCTTGATGCGACGAGTCTGGCAGGCATCCTCTGCGCCGCGCATTCTCTACTTTGTGCTATTTTTCTTGTACTGGTTTTCACTATTCCAATCCCACCCGCGGGGCAACATAGGGTCTCCAACCATGTCAATGAAAACCCTACCGGGACATTCATGTAATTTGCCTCCCGGTAAAACTGGCTTCCTACACAAGCTAACAACTTTGTATGCCTTGAACGCGTCGCCATCCCTGTGCTAGCAGAGAGCACCTTTCGATTGAGTTGACAAGTTCACGTCCCGGAACAAAGATCCTTCCATTCCTCGTCCCATTTTCAATGTTTAGGGAATGATCTTACGACGATGATGATGAGGCCATCGTGTGTATCGGCATGAATGCAATCCCATTAATCAAAAGGGCTTAACCCGAAATGAACTAGGCCCATTATGATATGCAAACCCTAAATCCACCCGCAACATATCCTCATGGGCCGTTCCCATGTTTTGGTAAATTAATGGGCCATAAAATATTGGGCCAAGGTCCCATTTGGTTTTATTGAACAATGCCTCAAATGATGAACACTTCATTCGTCTCGCGGCTATCCATGTATGTTTTGGGCTAGCCCTTAGACATTTCCATGATTGGGCCTACGAGATACCATTGATTGGGCCGTGCAAATGCAGCACAATAGATCTAATTGATGAATTCAAACGCGGGATAATTTTTTTTCCTTCTCATCATCGACGAAATTGAAATTAAGGATTCGTGTGAAAATGATAACAACGAAAATTATAACAACATAAACAAAGATTTCTCTGCAGCTTCAGTCAACGCGAATAGGCCTAATACAAACTCTTAATTCATCTAAATTTGTGAAATAACGTTCCACAAACACGATTTCATGGTTCAGGTCTACCCATTAGCATTAAACCACCTTAAATTTTCATAAAGCAGTTCTCTAATAACATCAACTATTAAAAATTACAGCCACTAAAATAAGCAAGGGGACCATACACAATAACTACAACAATAAACCCAGACGGCCATGTAAAGCCCCCAAGCAATGCCCATGGTTTTCACTTCTTCTTCTCTTTCAGGGAAAGACCAGCCATTTGCTGCATTGCATGGGCCATCTGCATCATGAGCTCCCACTTGTCAACCTCCAGCCGTGAGACTCGACCTTCTAACGCCTCAACCACATCCAAAACCCGTTGGATGTTCAACCCTGTAACACAACCATACAGTCGATTGGTAATGCTACACATATAAACTCATGAAAACACCCCCTGAAGATTTACATGGGCCTTTTCCCAGCAACAATAACGAAAACACGAAATGCGTATCTCACCTTCGTAATTGTCAGGAAACCCAGGTTGAGTGGGCCACCGCCAACCATTCCGTGCAATTTTCCCTCCCTCGCTGTTACCACCCTTGCTGGCTTCCGTTCATCATCGGAGCACAACGGGTCGGCGCCCTGTGCTGCAATGTGTGGGTTCCCTATCGGTGCAGGGTCGTGGAAAGCATTCTAGGCCTCCACTGCTTGCTCCATCGTTGCGTATCTCATGTGGACGGCTCCGCTATGGCCGACCCTTGGGCTGCGGCAGACGGCCAGTTTGGGTAGATGCTAGTATTCCGCCCAACAAAGAGAATGTAAAAATCCCCCATAGCTTCCTTTGTAGTCCTCCCTCAAATTTCTCTCACAGACCACACTCACAGAGCCCAAGTCCCTTTCAGGGAACACCCGACCACTCCCTTTATAGGGAACGTCATATTCTGAAGGAATTGGGTTCCGCGACTGGGCCTGTGCCCGACCCAATTTATTTCATTCGGATGAACTACATGTGCACATTTAATCATTTATCGTTGCGTACGTAAATTACCATCACATGTGCAAGTCCCACTTTTATTTGTCACAAATAATAATAATAATAATAATAATAATAATAATAACTTACAAAAA
This sequence comes from Stylosanthes scabra, assembly GCA_036250425.1. Classification (NCBI taxonomy): domain Eukaryota; kingdom Viridiplantae; phylum Streptophyta; class Magnoliopsida; order Fabales; family Fabaceae; genus Stylosanthes; species Stylosanthes scabra. Next base: position 15,107 of record JASCZI010182447.1, read on the forward strand.
AGCTAATAATAATAATATTAATATTAATAATAATAATAACAGGAGATGAACCTATATATTTCCAATGGTTGCTTCTTCAGGATGCTTACCCCTGGTCAATGAGGCTCTCACTGCGCCTGCGACTGTGCCTGTCACATCGGCGTCAGCACTTCCACCATTGACAACTCCACTTTTCCACACATCTACGTCTAACCATGCCAGTAATACGCCCTTAGACTCTTCCCAACACAGCGATTGGTCCCACCATTCGTTTTTCTTTATTTCTTTTCGGGGAGCGCACGTCCACCCGTCTTCCTCCCCCGACTCCAGATGCCCATAAAATATTTGAACCGGCTAAAAACGATCAGTACTCTCATTTCCATTAATTCCATTATTAACAACATCAATGATAACGACTTCATTAACTATCATGATAACAATAAGGTCGGAGATTGTAATAATCAGTTTGACAATTAAATGTTACTAACACAATGTGACTATTAATTAATATCATATTCAATTATATGTCATTTTCATTGTCCATATAAACTAAACTAAACATAATACTCACAACATAAACGATAGTACCGACTGTGCCAATAATTGTAACATTCATTATAGGATTACTTAATCATAGACATAATCACAAAAACAAAAAAAAAAAGGCCATAACCATATGGCTCAATAAGTCACGTTAACGATAAATTTCATAATTTTAGTCAACCCTAACCCTAATAATACTACAAATTTGAGAGGACCATGTATAACAAGAGATAACTGGCTATTAAACCTGATGCGGATATTTTATAAACCCTTTATCTCGGCAAGTATACTGAATCATATCAAGTAATACCACGGTGAAGTGGGTATCGATCCGTCGAGGATTAAAGGACCAAGCAATCACTACTAATTAATTCTTCTAATCAGATCGAATGAAAAACTTGAAGTATTTAAGAACTGGAATTTTCGAATATTAATTAGAAAAGGAAACAAAATATTACTTGAGGTGTAAGCGATGATGAGAAAGCTGTTAAGAGATCCGGAGATATTTTTCCCTTGAGGGCCAATGCATACATTCGAATACCAATTCTAGGTTCTCAGTTATCAAGCACAACGAATCTAGTTTAACTAAGCCCTAATCTCTTA
>JASCZI010182448.1:0-18547 GCA_036250425.1 Stylosanthes scabra
TTTAAAAAACATTTTCTTGTGTGTGTGAGAGAGAGATAATAAACTTTGGTTCTTGACAAGAATTTTTACCTAAGTCCTAGACTCTAAAAGGACTTCAATCTTGCGGACTTCGTTTTCTCGTCGTTGTTGTTGTTTGCTTTCAAGTGAATCCTCAAACTTTTGGTGGTTGTTTATCAACTCCACAATGGTTGTCATTCATCAAAACCTAATCATAAAAACCTTGCATGCATATTGTAACATGGTTTACAAATAGAATCCTAAACCAATTCAAGCAGAATTAAAAAATGAGGTGAACAGAATACTATGAATTCAAGGTTTTCAAAACACTAAAATTCAAAGCAAAACAGAATCCTAAATCAATTTGAGCAGAATTTAAAAATAAGGTGTACAGAATCCTAAATTATTTTAGCATTCAGTATTCAAGGTTTTCAAACACTCAGATTCAAACCAACATGCAACAACAACAACCACCACCATGTAATAGAAGAGGAGGAAGAAGAAGAAGACAACCACCATGTAATAACAACAAGAACAAGAACAACAACCACAACCACCATCACGTAACAGAAGAAACAACAACAACAATGTAACATAAAAGGAGAATGAGGAGGAGGAAGAAGAAAAGAAAGAGGCGGAGTACAAAGTGAAGGCGGAGGCGAATGCGGAGTACGAAGTGAAGGTGGAGTATGAAATAGAGACAGAAATGGAGACCGGGCGGAGATGGAGGTGGAGGCGGAGATGGAGGTAGAAGCAGAGGTGAAAAGAATAAGAAGAAGAAACAACAGCAGTAGTGTTGTGGGTGCGTGTGCGTGAGTTAGGGTAGTGCGTGAGTTAGGGGTAGTGCGTGAAAATACACGCCTGGAATGAGAGTGGAAAAGGATTGTGTGTTTTGCATGTTTATGTGTACACCTAGCATTATTGTTTTAACAATCAACTATATATTAGCTAAATTTTGCTTTTACAGTTTTATTCTTACCTTCAACCCCAAGTTATTATCATCTCCTTTTCGCAACTCCTTATTAGCTTAGTGGCGATTTGCCTTCACCACTATCCCTCATCCTCCCTTCCGTAATCTCCAATTTCGAAAACCTCCACCACCCTGTTACCTACCTTATGAGCATCATCATCCTTTCCCATTCTCATAACTGATCATTATCGTCAATTTGTCATTATTGCCACCATCATCACAACTCACTATTTTTTAGAATTGAGAGTAGATGAATCTAACGCAGTCCCAAAAGTTAGCTCACGAGAATAAAGAATATCTCACATATATTTATAGACTTTTAAGAAATCATATTTTTTATAAATGTAAAACTTGTAATATACTCTCTTTATACATAAATATAAAAATGATGTGAACATTGCCCAATAACATTGGATTGGATCATTAATAATAGGTAGCCATTAATTGGTATAACATATAAAAAGTTTCATCATCAATACCACTTGCATATAAATGCGTATAAATCACTCTCTGTTACAATCTCTTCCTCTATATAGTTTGCTTCAACTAATTATAGAAAAAGATTAAGACCTCCAAAGACTTCTACAAATTCTGACAAAAGGCGAGTTTGTGTAGAAATGAAGCTGACACTTGGGTTTGGGATCACGATAAAAATAGTGCGTACTCAGTAAATTCCTTTTTTACGATTGCATATAGAAGTAAGAATAGGGACCTGGAAGCAAATGTCTTTAATTTTTCGAAGAACCTCTGGAGGAGTTTTGTGCGGCCCAGGGTGGAATTATTTTTGTGGTTCGTGATTCTAGAGCGGTTGAATACTAGAGATAGACTAGTAAGACTAGGTATATTGTTGAAAAGGGAGTCTAATTGTGTGTTTTGTGGAACCTCGGTAGAGACGGTGCAACATCTATTTTTTGGTTGTAGTAAATCTTGGCTTGTTTGGAGTGAGGTGCTTGATCATTGGAGTATCCAGTGGGTTTGGCCCAACAAAGTAAGAGATTGTTTTGAGTCATGGCTGGAGGTCAGAGTAAAAAGAAAGGGTAGAGTTCAGTGGGTGATTCTCTTTTTTGTTGTGGTGTGGAGCCTTTGGAGTCATAGAAATAGAATGATTTTCAATAATGGATCTTTTGAGTTGGAAGGTGTGAAACTTGAAGTGCGTATATTGTCTACAACCTGGTTTAATGATTGGAGGTTGAGAAAGATTGAGCAGAAGAAGCAGGGTCATGGAATCTAAATCAACAACAAGAAGCATTTCTAATGGGTCTTGCGATGGTGGCTCGTATTGAGGCGCGACACTGAGTTTGGAAGTCTATAATTTTTTTTAATGATTTTGCTTGTTTTGATTTTACTTCTATCACTGAGATAGTAGTATTTGCTTTGACTTTGGTTTATTTGACTGATTTGGTTGTTTGTTGTCTGAACTTAACTATCAAAAAAAAAAATTATAGAAAAAGATTAGGGAGCCAATACATTATGATTAATAAGAAATCAAGACATAGTTACGAATAATAACTTATATAAATTTTGGATGATAACTAAATCTTGAATATATGAGTTACGGATGATAACTCATATAAGTTTTGGATGATAATTAAATTATTGGCTCCCTAATGACTCTCTAACCTTGATTTCGTAGCAGTATTCTTTCAATTGCACAATTTAAGAAATCACGTAAAAAAACATTCCATCAACACTTTTGATTACCTTAGTATATAAAATTAATAAATAAACACACATATGTATATTAAATAAAATAATATTAAATTATTTAAAAGCTATACTTCATTATCCATCACCCATCAGTGTTCATGAGATATTTTACAATAATATTAACTTATGGATGTTAAAAAATGAAAGACGAAAGAAATCATGAAGAAAATTTATATTAATAAGATTATAATAAAAAAATAAACACATATAACAATATCAATTTTAAAGATATTAAATTAATTTTGAAAAACTTGAAAGATCATTCTTTATGATATTGCCATAAAATATTTTAGATGTTACTTATACAAAATTATAGATGTTATATTTATAAAATTATAGATGTTATTAATAAAGTTTTTTTTTTGAGATGTTTTTCAAGTGTTATAGTGCACAATTTCTAAACATCATATGAAATTATAAATGTTATATTTATTAAATTATGAATATTATATTTATGAAATTATGAATGCTATTAATAAAGTTTTTTTAGATGTTTTTCAAGTGTTATAGTGCATAATTTTTAAACATAATATAAAATTATAAATGTTATATTTATAAAATTATAAATGTTACATTTATGAAATTAAGAATGTTATTAATAAAAACTTTTTGGATGTTTTTCAAGTGTTATAGTGAATGATTTCTAAACATGATATGAAAATTATATAATAACATTTTAGATTTAACATTGATATATAATAATAATTACATACCATTTAATTTGATTGATTCTATGCATACTTATCATTAGAAAAAATTAGGAAGCGAACACATTATGATCAATAGGGAGCCAACACATAATTACGGATGATAACTTATATAAATTTTGAATGATAATTTAATTTTAGATATATGAGTTACGGATGATAACTCATATAAATTTTGGATGATAACTTAATTATTGGTTATCCTAATGGCTCCCTAACGTTGGTTTCGTAGCACTATTCCTTATCATTAACATTCATGCAATTATTAATAGCATTGAATACCATTGAGATTGTATTCGGCGCGTCATACTTCACTGGAGAGAGATTGTAAAATTAAATAATGGAAGTAAGAAAAGAAAACTAATGATAAATTATGGTTAAATTTTAATGTCTACCAAATATTTTTTTGATTGGATACACTACGGTACCAATCAAGTTTGGTATTTAAGGCTGCGTTTGAAAGGAAGATTGAGATTGAGAGATTGAGACTAAAGGACCGAGACTGGGAGACTGATACTAAATTAGATTTGTGTATTGTGTTTGATTTAAAATGTTTGATTTAAGATAAATATAAAGACTAAAATAATTAAATTACATAAATATCCTCCAACCCTAAATCCCCAACTTTATTAACTCCATTTCAATTTTTATCATCTCCACGTAGCCTCCCTTCCTCCTTCTTCCCTCCTCCACCCCATCTTTCCTCCTCTACGGCACCCCTCCTTCTTCACTTTGCTACCATGTTAGCCAAGTATGGGATCCAAGCAGAGATAGAGCACTATAGTTGCATGATGGACCTATATGGAAGGGCAGGGCAATTTGATAAGATTGATTAAGACTATACCCTTTGAGCCTGATGTGGTGTTGTGGGGTGCATTACTTGCAGCTTGTGGCCTGCATTCAAATATAGAACTTGGTGAATATGCTGTGGAGAGAATCCGTAAACTAGAGAGCAATCATCCTGTTTCCTTCTCAATGCTTTCAAAGATCCAATGTGAGAAAGGAACATGGAGCATGGTAAATGAATTGAGGGAAATCATGAGGGAGAAACAAGTCAAAAAGCAAAAGGCATTTAGTTGGGTTGAGTAATCTCTTGTGTACACTGAGATAAATTATGAGCAATTTATGGGAAAAATTGTTGCCAAGAGAAAAGATGTCCTTACTACTTTTATGAGGAATTGGAGAGGAGAAGGGTTATGCAGAGTTGTCTAAAACGATCACTTTCCCAGAAAAAAAGTTATTCGATTTTGGGTGATGCACAGTAAGTGGTGGTACGACAAGTGATGTTCTTGTTGGTGGTGGTGGTGGTTTGAAGAGTGGTGTGGTGGAGCAAGTGGCGTTGTTGTTACTGTTGTGGGGAGGGACGAGCCGAAAGCAGTTGTATGTGGGGGGAGGAAGATGGAGGCTGATGATTGTGGAGGTAGTGATAGAGAATCGGAATTTGATAAATTATATGAGGGTATTAAGGACCAAAATGTTATTAAAATTTCATTCCCAGTCTCCAGTCTCACAATCCCTCCAATCTGAAGGTACTGAAAATACTGAAATTTTGAGGACTGAGACTGAAATTTTAGTTCCAGTCTCTATTCAAAAAACATAATACTGAGTCTCCCAGTCCCAGTCTCATAAACCAAACGCAGCCTAAGAGTGTTTGAAATATAATTAAAAGAAAGTATGAATAGTGATTATCAAAGCTAACTATTCACATGCAAAACATACTCTTTTACTCCAGAGTAAATATCGAAATCAGTCGTTAAAATCTTTAAAGTCTCATATTTTAATTTCTCCGATTTTAAAATACTTAAAACAATCCTAACAATATATTTATTAGATAATATATAATTCTCTTCTTAAAAAACATAAAATTAAAGAGATTGTTTTGAAAATTTATCATTTTTAATGGATTATTTTAAAAACTTTAAAATATTTTGAGAATTATTTTGCCTTTTATTGTTAGAGTAATACGCAGAATATTAAGTATTACTAAGCATACATGTATTATACAAGAATACATCTTGTATTTGTAAGTTAGTATAAATAGTTTACCCATTGTAATATCCAAATGTTAATATCAATAGAGTTCAGATCCAATTTAGGGAGTTATTAGCAAGTCAATAATCAAGTTATCATCCAAAATTATTAGTTATGGATGATAACTTCTTTAATTTTGAATGATAATTTGATTATTGGCTCTCTAGTGGCTCCCTAATGTTGGTTCCGTAGCACTATTGATATCAATAATACAAGTTTACTTTCACTCTTCTCTCTCTTTCTCTCTCTTACTTTCCTATCTATCTTTCTTCTTGCTATTGCTGTTAGTGTTCTTGATCTGAAATCATAGATCTGTTCTTCACTTGGTTTGAGCCTAATCTTCAAGTCTCATTCTCAACATGGTATCCAGAGCTTGAACAATCGATCCAACATGGCTCTCCTCGTCTTCGTACAAAGCAGCCTCAAAAATGGGCTCGTTACGTTCCTCTCGCCGATAAACTTGACGAAAACAACTTCTGGAGCTGGAAGAAGAGCGTTTTACTCACCATATGAACGTTGAAGCTCCAAGACCATCTCTCTTTTGACAAAATTCCGCCACAATTTGAAGAAATTTTGGAAGCAGAAGCTGAATCTGATTCCGCATCCAAGACTGATGCAACTGCAGCTGAATCCATTGTCAAATCCAAGAAAGGGAGTGGCTTTGCCGTGAAGAGTGTTCAAGAATCGCAAAGATACTTGGATTGGGCACAAAATGATTGTGCCCTTATGACTTGGTTAGATGCGTCGATGACCCTAACCTACAAGAACAAGGTTGCGAATTGTTCTTCCTTTGCAGAAGCATGGGAGATGATCCACCATACCTTCACAGCATCATCGAACACAAGGATCCAGAGCATCAAGACCCAGCTTCGTGACACCAAGAAATCAGGTACTGTGAGTGAGTATTTGCAAGTGACTCGGAACCATGTCGATTTAGTACACTCTCTTGGGCACACCTTCACTGAAGCCGACCATGTCCTGATGAATTTGAAGGGTATGTAACTTCGTTCATGTCTCAGTTGACATCGTTCACTATACATGAAGCAGGGAGCTTCTTGAAGGCTTATGAGAGCAGTTTGAATAAGAAAGCCCAAACCCTAGCCGTGGCTCACATTGCTCAGACTAATCCTAACTCATCTCAACAATTTGGGAGAGGAGCAGCTGGAAGAGGTGCCAATAGGGGTGGAGGTCAGAACGGAAGAGGAGGACGATATCAGGGAAATCGACCACAATGTTAGCTCTGTGGGAAGGTGGGTTATACCATACATACTTATCACCGATATGACTCTCACTTCCAAGGCCAACCCCCACTGAATTCGAGCACAGTTCCTTACTCCAACACAATGCCACCACCACTAGCAACCACCTTTCATCAACCAAAGAGCTATGTTGCAGCGGCTCTAGCCCAACCAGATTCTCCTTGGTTTGCTAATTCTGGTGCCTCTCACCATGTCACAGCTGAGCATTCCAATCTCGTCCAGCATAATGATTCTACCCAGGGCCCTGAGCAACTCTACGTTGGTAATGAGAAGGGAGTATCAATTCATCACACTGGCTCTTCTTTACTGTTAGATAAATCTAGAAATGTTTCTTACAAGTTAACAAATTTACTCCATGTCCTAGCTATTTCTCAAAACTTATTAAGTGTCTCTAAATTTGCATCTGACAATGTTGTCTTTCTTTAATTCTGACCTAACCATTGTCTCATTCGTGACCAGGTTACCAAGGTAATGCTACTCAAGGGCAACACTAAGGGTGGATTATATTTCTTTAACAATCTGGTGGTACTTAATCGGAGAGTACTTCCTACTCTTCTGCTTTACCTTCTAAAATTTCTTGTAGTATATCCTCTATTCCTCTTAGCAATTCTGGTTTGAATACATTAGATACCTGTAAGACCATAAATGCTTTACATAGCAACATTAATAAAGAGGATACTTTGCTAAATCCTATTACTTTTTGTAATCATAGAAACATGCATTCTGTACAATCTACAAACAATTTGAAACATTCTGAATGTCTATCTTATGTTGATACCATTGTATCTTTATCCACATTCAAACCACAGAATTAGATTGCTAGAACCAAGACAGAAAACTCCTTTGAACTCTGGCACAAAAGGCTGGGACATAGGAATGTAAAGTCTATGAATTATGTTATGAAATTGTGTAACATACATCATCTTTTACCTGTACCCACATTGAAACTTTGTGAAATTTTCCCTCTTGCAAAGATGCATAAATTATCCTTTCCAAGTTCTAATAGTACTTACACTGAACCATTGCAACTAGTATATGCTGATATTTGGGGACCAGCACCCTTCATTTCACAAAATGGATTCAGATATTATGTTTGTTTTATGGATGCTCATAAAAAATATATTTTTCTTTATCTACTAAATTAGAAATCGCAAGCTTTAATAGCTTTCCAAGGCTACAAACTTTTCATTGAAAACCAAACAGGAAAAAAAATTAAGTCCCTACAAACTGATAATGGTACTAAATTCACATCCTCCAATTTCAAATCATTTCTGCATAATCATGGCATCTTACATAGGCTCTCTTGTCCCTATACACACCAATAATAAGGTGAAACACAGACATATAACCGAAACAGGTTTGTCACTGTTAGCTACTGCATCAATGCCCTTGCAATTTTGGGATGCTGCATTTGCCTCGGCTGTTTATCTTATAAATAGGACTCCAACACCCTTACTACAAATGATATCACCTTTTGAAACTCTTTTTGGAAGAAAACTTGATTATACTTTGATGAAAATATTCGGCTGTGCATGTTATCCTTTTCTTAGGCCATATAATAGATCTAAATTTGACTACAAAAGTTAGCTGTGTCCTTTCTTAGGCTATGATCCTAATCCTAGTGGCTACCAGTGTCTAAGCAAAGATGGAAAAATCTACTTTGCAAAAAGTGTAATCTTTGATGAAAATTCTTTTCCCTATACTTCTATGTTTTCTTCTATGAATACTAATTCTACAAGTACAGCCGCAGTTACACCAATTATGAGTGACCATGTTATTTCTATTATTCAAGACACCACACCAGTTCCCTCTACCACTACTTCACCAACTACCCAACACCCAGAAAATGCAAAATCATCCACTACAACAACAGCACCAAAACACACAGACCATACTACCAATTCATCTACAGAACAAGATACTGCTGTACCTGTACCAATCTCTGGCATAGAGATTGTTTTACCAACTCAACCATCTTCGGGGACTTCTATTCAGAATCCTCCAACAAATACACATCAGATGAATACAATATCCAAAATCGGTATACTCAAACCAACCTCTTATTTATATGTATCTCATGTTGATTCTGATATTAAATATACTATTCCTAAAACTATTAGTCAAGCTTTAAAAATCCCTCAATGAAAACATGCTATGGACAATGAATATCATGCTTTGATTAGAAACCAAACTTGGAGTCTAGTAAGTCCTCAACCTAATGCAACTATAGTTCATTGCAAGTGGGTATATGCTATAAAAAAGAATCCTAAGAAAGAGATACTAAGATATAAAGCCAGGTAAGGCTTTCAACAAAAAGAGGGAATAGACTATGATGAAGTCTATAGCCATGTTGTTAGGCCTACAACAATAAGATTAATCATCGCTATTGCACTTACAAATAGCTGGCCGTTACAGCAATTTGATTTCGATAATGCTTTCCTAAATGAAAAACTAACTGACCTTGTTTATATGATGCAACCTCCTGGATATGCAACACATGATAATGACAAAGTATGTAAACTACAATTGACATTACTTACCCCTTAATCTATGTGGATGATATAATTATTACAGGTTCTAGTAATTATGTTGTCCAGAAAATTATTAATCACTTAAACACCATTTTTTCCTTAAAAGACTTGGGAAAACTATCCTATTTCTTAGGCCTAGAAGTTGACTAGTAAAACAAATAGACTGATTCTGAAACAAGAAAAATATACACGAGATCTTCTACTCAAAGTAGGCATGGTTGATTCTAAGCCAATGCCTACATCTATGATAGCCAACTTGAAAATTCATGCTGCTGATTCTAAATATTTTGATGACTCGAGAAAATATAGGAGTGTAATAGGTGCTTTACAATATTTATGTATTACTCGAACATTGGAAAGTAGTCAAACGAATACTAAGATATTTGCAAGGTACAGTTCAACTAGGTATTTCTTTCACAAATAAAGTGCATTGATTTCCGGCTAATTCCTTTTGCAGATGCAGATTGGGCCTCTAATCTAGATGACAGAAGGAGTACTTTGGGCTACTTTGTATACATGGGCACCAATCTAATCTCCTGGAGGTGTGCCAAGCAATCCAAGGTGAGCAGATCCAACACAGAAGCTGAATATCGGGGCATTGCAACTGCTCAAACAGAAATTATGAGTATACAACTTCTACTGAAGGAACATCAAATCACAGAGAATGTATCACCAACTATCTACTGTGATAATCTTAGTAGCTGCCACCTTTCTGCAAATCCAATCATGCATGGCAGGTCAAAGCACTTAGAAACTGATCTCCATTTCATTAGAGATTTAGTACTACAGAAACAGCTGTTTGTAGTGCATATTATTAGTTCTCAAAATCAACTAGCTGATATCATGACAAAACCCTTGTCCATCAAATTGTTTGAGAGGTTTAAAGCTAATCTTAGGTTATGTTAACACCTCTGCCTAACCTTGAGGGGGATGTTAGAGTAATATGTAGAATATTAAGTATTACTAAGCAATACAAAAATACATCTTGTATTTGTAAACTAGTATAAATAGTATACCCATTGTAATATCCAAATGCTAATATCAATAATACAAGTTTACTTTCACTCTTGTTTCTCTCTTTCTCTTTCTTACTTTTCTCTTTATCTTTCTTCTTGCTATTGCTGTTAGTGTTCTTGATCTGAAATCACAGATCTGTTCTTCACTTGGTTTGAGCCTAATTTTCAAGTCTCAAGTCTCAGTCTCAACATTTATCAAATACAAATTATAAATAAAGACCACATCATTTAACAAAAATAAATATTATTGAAGATTGTTTTTGGTATTTTAAAATATAGGAGATTAAAATAATTTTAGTAGGAAATTGTATTATCTAATAAAAATAAATATTAATGCTATTGTTTTTAGTATTTTAAAAAGGCAAATTCTAGTGTGTATGTGGTAAGTTGGCCATACACATGTACGTTGGATGTTGTTCCAATAGTAATGTGACATGTAGAGGGGAGAGGAGAGAAGGACAAGCATCAAAGGAGCCAATACAGAGGCAGGGATTGATCCCGTACTGTCGGCTCATGAATGAGAATGGGGTAGTTAACTACAATTATGATAATGATAATTAACGAGATTAATTAACAGAAGGGTATGGGCCAGTATATTGGGTCCACTTTTTTATTTCTTTAAAGTGATGGTGTATGGGGTGGACAAATTTTGGAGGCAAGTATACGGTGGGTCAAAAATAAAAGGCATTCCCACCCAAAGCTAACAAAAGAATAATAATAAATTCATGAACAGGAATAGGATTGAAGGCTTTTTTCAGAAGATACGTTAAAAAAAGTTATGGATGGATTGAACACTGCATAGGATTGAGTCGGAAAGAAAAAAAAGTTAAAAAAAAAGGTTTTCCACTTGACGGCGGCAAGAAATATCCGCGGAGGATAACATTATTATTTTTTTAATAGGTTTACACAATTATTAATATAATTATTTTTTCATAAATTACAAAATTTTTCATATTTTTATTTTTAATTAATTAAAAAATTTATTAAATATTATTATTTTTAATAAATTAACAAAAATAATAATATCAATCACTTTGTAAAATACATTAACAAAATTATTTTTCTTAATTTTAAGCATCTATATTAAATAATTACAAATATTCTTATATAATAAAAAAACAACAGTGCTACGTAACTAATAAATTGGTGACCAATAGTGACCAATAAAAAATGATCATTCAAATTTAAAAAATAAATCATCCAAAAACATAAAATTGATCATCCAATCAAATAAAACAGAACATCTAAAACTATAAAACAGATCATCCATACAAATAAAAGAGAACATCTAACAAAATAAAATGAATGAACTTCTCCCTCACCCTCAGCTCCCTTTCCGCTCTTGTCCTCAACCAAGACGATCTCAAGAAGCTCACTGACAACAAGGTTCGGTGAATGAAGCAAGGGCAGTGGCAGATCTGAGCTTCAAAGGCACTATAGTGCTGAGAAACCGAGGCAGAAAGGGCAGGGGACATTCGAATTGAGAGAGAAGGGCAAGAAGAAAGAGTGACCGGCAGTGCTGCCGTGGGAGCTCAACGGCGGCGAGCATGGAGGCTTGCGGGTGGCGGCAGCGGCGCTGATTGCTTGGTAGCAGCAGCACAAAGCGCGTGTTAGTGGCAATCCACTGTTGCCAAACAAGGGCTTTGAGGCTTCATGAACAAAGTGAAACGGGGAAAGAAGAAGAAGAGAAGATTGCGTCGCAACTGTGACTGGTGATGGGGTATGGTTCGGATGCAATAATGAAGGGATAGAAGCGATGAAAGAGAAAGGGAAGAGGGAGTATTGGTTAAGAGGACCATTGATTAATTGGCTATTTCTTTTATTGTCTACAAAGATTTCTTCATAAAAAAATTTATATTTTACAAATATTGATTATAACATAAAAAAATAGTTAAATAAACATAAAAATAACATTTAATCAAATACTTTAGAGAATATATATTAATAAGAAAATATAATATATCATTATATAATATACGTTAAAAACAACACATATACAAAATAAAAATAGCTTGACCTAGTAGTAGTTAAGTTGATCTACTTTTCTTAGGTCATTGATTCAAACACTACATATTGCATAAGTTATAAACAATATTAGCGTGCAAATTTTTGTCTATTTAAAAATTATGCATAAAAAATTATTTAAACCAAAGACCCAAAAAAATTAGAATAACTTCACTACCACTAGATCAACCTAATTTTTATTACATGGTGTACTTCATTCATTATATATATAAAATATTATGTAATAACATATCATAGTTTCTAATTAATAATATATATAGTCTAAAGTAGGCTAAATACTAATTTTATGTTTATTTAACTATTAATTTCATTTTATACTCACTATTTTTAAAAAGTTTAATTACTCTGCTAGTCCCTATAATTTCACCAAATTTTTAATTAGGTCTTTATACTTTTTTTTTTTCCTTTCAATTGAATCCTTATACCATTTTCAAATTTGTAATTAGCTCCCTATTAACAATAAATGTTAAATGAAAACATGTATAAAATGTGAATTTTCTATTATTCTCGTACCTTGCACTGTACGTAAATCTTATACTCGCCTAGATACATTTTTTATTTATCTTTTTTATCAATATTCTTTAAAAATATTATCTACTTTTATGAATTAAAGTCGCATATCTTTAGGAAGTTTAAAGTATATTAAAGAAGAAGAAGAGAAGAATGATTATTTTGTCATTCTAAAATAGAGAAAAATATCATATGTAGCGAGTTAGCCATTAGTTTTTGTGATATTTTTAATTTAGAGATGAAATCTTTCATTAATTCTAACGTTTTCATCACGACAGGAACCTAATTACAAAATTTAAAACAATATAAAGACATAATTAAAAGGAAAAAAAGTTTAGGGATTTAATTAAAAATTTCGTAAAACTTCATGGATCTATAAATTAATTTAACCTTTCTAAAATTATCAATTCTTTTATTGTATAGGAATATTATTATAAACATTACATTGCAATTATTTAATATGCATGTTTAACATTAAATGTTTTTGTTTGTTAATATATTAACAAAATTATGAATATTTTTATTTTTAATACATTAAAAAATATTAACATTCTCATATTTTAATAGATTAACAAAAATAATAGTATTAACAATTTTGTTTTTCGTTAAGCTAATTTCTCTACGCATAGAGGTTATTTGTTTATTTATTTTTTGTCAGTTCTCCACATAAGGGTTATATGACGACAAATTCATAATTTCTTTTACAAAATTTTTTTCACAAAAATAACAACACAAGCCAATAAATTTCAAAAGCCCCACAAACGCTATCAATAAAACCCACTCATCAAATAATTTTGAACAATAACAAAAAAAAATATACTTTCCATATAAAAAAAAAAGCCAGTACACACCTGACTAGACAGGTCCAACTGCCCAAGCTCGTCTCATGCTACCTTACTTAATAACTATAATTTACATTATACTAATCAAACATCGTTACACACCCCTATTAATAATCCGTGAGTATATATAGTTTGTGACAGTTTTATCTTGTCATAGTAGTGTTCGCATCATGTGTGTCTTCTCCTCTCCCCTCCTGACCCTTCACATATCATATTATCATTGGAACAACACCCAACATACATGTGTATCGCCAACTTACCACGAATTCTCCCTTTAAAAATTAAAGTGTCCGACTTTAAATACGGATGAGGCAGATATTTATAACTCTTTACTGCATTTTCAGTGTAGTTATTGGAGTGAGGTAATGGAAGCATAAGGTCCGAATTTCAAGAAAATTACAGTAATAGAATCAGAATTTATGTGAAGGTACAGAGGGGCAAGGCATCGTTAATTTTCTACTTATTTAAAATTTAAATCTAATTATCAATTTAATTATACTTAAAAAAACTTTATATTTTTTATATTTTTAAAAATAATATTTATAATTAAATTATTTATTTTTTAAATATTAAAATTATAATTAAATTTAAATTTTAATTTTCTGTAATTTTTTCATATCCCAATAAGTAACACTTGTAAATGATAGAAACACGCAATATTCCACGTGCAATAAATTGGAAATCGTAAATGTTACCATTGAAATTTGAATGAGTCAGAGGATCCCAATTGATCCATCTTACGGTGGAATCGGGTTCGTTGATAGATGCAAAAACATTGAAATTATGGATCCACAAGTTCATCATGTAGTCACAAGACTCCAAAACCTTATTACCTGATCTGACTATACTATCTGCCAGCTAAAACTTTCACGTTCACACATGTTCATTTCGTTAGCTTAATTTGTCTTAAAGTCCATTTAATTATTTTGAGCATATAATATGCATGGATATGAAATATGCAGTATAATGTTAAAATGAATATAGATGATGATGAGTATTGTTAAAAATATAATTATTTATGACAATAAGTACTCTGTGAAATAAAAATAAGTTTATGATATAGAATTAAAATTTCTATACGTTACTTATTAGTTTTCTTTACGACACCCACTACTTTGTATATCTTCATTCATTTTTTTTTTTTTATCTCTTACTACGTGTGCTTAAAATGACAAGTCTGTATAAAATGAGTAAAAATAATATTTTTCATATAAAAAAAATACATCTATATGTCTATAAGGTAAAAAAAAGAAGGATAAAGTATCGTTTTCGTCCCTAAAGTTTGGGGTAAGTCTCAAAGATCTCTAACGTTTAAAACGTCCTATTTATGTCTCTAATATTTTGAAATTGTATCAATTTTGTTCCACCGTTAATTCTATTAGTATAAATTCCAACAATATACTCTTCTAAATACAAAAAATTAACTAATAACTTTCTAGAGCCAATATTTACTACAATCACACTCAAACAACTAAAAAATGGTAAAGTTTGGATGAGAAAGAAGAATCGTTACATGCTTCTCTTCTTTTAGTCTTTGTGTTGTGTTCGTATAGTGTGGAAAATAATAATAAACACGAATGAAGTGAACACATCACTTATAATATTTTGGTGTTATAAACTAACTTATACAAGTATGGCTTTGTTAGTACGTAATTTTTATAATTGTTTGACGATGAAACAACATTGATACTTTTTCAAAACGTTAGAGGTACAAATAGGACATTTTAAATGTTAGGGACATTTTCGATACAAAATGATTTATTTATTTTTAATATGCCAAATTTATAAAAAGAATTCTCTTCCATTAAATAAAATATAAAATTAATTTTATGTAAATGTAATGGCTATCACAAAATTACTTTTCTTAAAAACTTAAATAGATAAAAAGGTATAATATAAATAGTTATATCTCTAGTTCTATAAGTTTTTTTAAAAAATCTAAGATAATAGAAAAAAAGCTACATGAATAATTATATCTTTAACTACATTAAATATTAAAAAAATAAGACAAAACAAATATTCAGCATATTTGTTATAAACAAGCAAGCAACCTATATTTAATTATTTGAAATATAATATAATAATAATTGTACGTTCACTCATCAATATTTAAATCTAGAACAACTCATCACCCTCCACAAATTGGCCCTCAAGAGCACTATATAAACCACCCTTGACTCCAAGTATTTCCCATCTTCAACAAACACTAATAATCTCTTAAGCTCTTGTGAGTAGTGAGTTATAAGTTATAACTAATTAAGTTGAAGACATGGCTTCCAAAACCACCTCCCTTGCTCTTTTCCTCACACTCAACATCCTCTTCTTTGCCCTTGTATCCGCTAACAATGCACCATGCCCTCCTCCACCAAAGCACAATAACCACCATCACAAGGGTGGCTCCGGTGGATCCGGGGGCTCTGGTGGTTCCGGTAGTGGCAGTGCATGCCCACGTGACGCGCTCAAACTCGGCGTGTGCGCCAACGTTCTCAACGGTTTGTTGAATGTGACTTTGGGGCAGCCACCAGTGACCCCATGCTGCACCCTCCTCAACGGCCTTGTCGATCTCGAAGCCGCCGCCTGCCTTTGCACCGCCCTTAAGGCCAATATTTTGGGCATCAACCTCAACCTTCCCATCTCCCTCAGCTTGCTCCTCAATGTTTGCTCAAGGAAGGTGCCACATGGCTTCCAGTGCAACTAAGAAGCTCTTTGGAGGGTAAATGATGATGCATCATAATATCATCAAAATATATATGTATGCTATTAGTTTTTGCTTTAATTTGCATTATTATTATTGTTTTCTTTTTTCTTAATTTCATCATTAATTGGTGTGTGATTCTTGTACACGTGCATATGGATGGATGGGATGATTAACTTCTCCTTATTATTGTCCCCTTGAATTCATTGTATGTTTTGTGTTAATTAGAGTGTAAGTGCTCTCCGAAGCTATTGATTGAGAAGTGATTATATTGAAATAATTATTTGTTATTACAATTTCTCTTTTCTACTTATCAGCAAATGATTAGACCCTTTACATATACTTGTTTTTTCTTAGGTTAATTTTTTTTAGCTAAAGAAGGAAGGATCTACTTCCAGATTATTTAGTCATAGAAGTTTTTTTTATACCATGTTATATTTTTTTCCCTAAAGGTTTAAGTTGATTAGAAAAGATAAATAAATAGTTATATAGCTAATAAAAATAAAAAAATTAAAAAATAAAAAAATAAAAAATGTAAACCCCGGATTGGGCCTGTGAGAAGATTCTTGTACTAATACATCGTTTTTTTAATGAGCAAATCTAATACAACATATAAATTAATTAAATGGAGCTTATTGGATTTTTATAATTAGGAATATATATATCACAATATACTAAATGATCAATAATTAATCATGTTATAATTAAGAGACCATACATAAATAAATATGTCGCATAATAAAACCAAAACTAATTAATTATGTAAAGGGAATCAAGGCCAAGAATGGTATATAGACAAAGAAACGACCATTTAATTTGCTGTCCACTGCGAGTTCCTTATATATTATTATATCAATGAGCAATATATCTTATTCTCTCTGTCTCTATGTCGTATAGATATTATAATGTTAGATGAATAATAAAATTTATTACTTTTTATTAATATTTCGTCAACATTTTAAATACTAAATATTAGATTTTAAACTATAAATTATAAATATTAGATTCCAAAATATAATAATAAGATATTAACTAAGTGTTAACTGATATTGATAAAACAAATGTTGGTCCTAGCATTTTTTATATACAATTATTTATTTGTCTAACAATTTAAGTTTTTGAATTAAATAATTTTAAAAAATAGTAACAGAGTTTGTATAACAAAAAAATTATTATTAAAAAAGAGAATTACAATATAAAGGAAATTTTAAAAAATCACGTTTAAATAAAAAAATAACTTATATTGTGTGTGAGAGATTTTATTTGGAGAAATGCATGTGTAGGGGAAGTGTATGCTATTTTGTTTAGAGAAAAGCTGAAGGTGATGAGCCCCTTTAACTAACAGTTTAACATTTTTATTCCGTAATCAACATTATATTTTGTCATTATTTTTAAATATTAATTCTTAATTACTAATAAAAATAATAAATTATGCTAACATGTAATTCTTAAATTTATGTTGAGCAGAAAGAGTAATAATAATTAATTTCTTTTATCATTTTTAATTAAATTGAAATCTAAGTTAAAAATATAATAAATAAATTATTTTACGATAGTTCAACCATCATTATATTCCTGCCATTTAACCGTTTTACGATGATTCCTGTATCAACCGTCGCTAAAATCATCTACTTTGTGACTAAAAAATAAATCACTAATATTATTTAAACCGCCGCTAATAAACTATTATTTGCCGGTTTTATCGGAGTACTGTAGATGGATCGCGGTATCATATGGATAATAGATAACATATATTAATGGAGTTCTTTTTATGGAGGAGTGAATTAATCACCGCAAAAAGATAATAATATAAAATTATTTTATTTAATTCAATATATATAATTTTATATATATAACATTTAAAATTATATATTCATTACAATTAAAATTATTTATTTATTGTAATAATGATTAATGAATACAAAATAAAAGATAAAATAAAATTTAGGCAAGATTATTTTACGCTAATTTTTATTGTCTCCCAAATATTTCTCCTAAATAAAAATTAATATTGTACACCACATGTATATACCAGTTGGGAAAGAATAAAGATCAATCTGCTACTTAATTTAATTTATTGCTATTATGAATGGTTCATGGTAAATTAGTTTTATTTATCTTATTATTTATATAATTTTTTGGATACGTTATATTCATCATTGGTTTCATTGAGGTTTGTTGCAACAAGATTGCCTTTTCAATGGTATGAATCTCCATATATATATATATATATATATATATATATATATATATATAT
>JASCZI010182449.1:0-10022 GCA_036250425.1 Stylosanthes scabra
TATATATATATATATATATATATATATATGTATATATATGATGAAACACTTCCTGCGTGTCAAAAATCCGAAATTAAAGTTGTGTTCATTCTTAAAAATTAAGAATCTTAAATATATAATGCTTTAAATTGAAGATTAAAGATTTTCTTGAGTGATTTTCTCTGATCAGTAGCTTAATAATAATTATATTTCTTTTGACTTGTCAACAGCACCATGACTTTTTATTAATCAATTTTTATAAATAATTATTGATTTCGCAATATTGATCTTTAATTAAACCAAAGCATTCATTATAAATAATTGATTATGTTTTCTCCAACTTTATCTGATCGCACATCATTCTCACTTATTCTTATTACGAATTAAAAATTTTAAAAATGATTATGATGAGTATTAACATTAACATATAATAATGTATAGGAATGTAATCGGCAACTGTCAGATGCCGGCCTCTAATAAAGTAAATTAACAAATAAGTTATTGAAACTTGAAAGCTTAATTAATTAGCTTGGATTATATTTATTTACTACTGTATAAGTGTATAGCAAAAAGCAATAGCAAATTATAGATGCAGCCTGCAGAAAATGACTCTTCAGAAGAGATAGGAATCATATAATGACCTTCATATAGTAACTTTAACTTAAACTTATGCTTGTAAGTTGTAACTAACTAAGACCAGGGTATAGTTGAAATTAAAAAGTAATTAATGTTTTTTATGATGCCACGTGGAGAAGGATATATAAACCCTCAACTAACTATAGTGATTATTTTAATTTCTCCAAAATTATGAATCAATAAGCAATTAATTACTCCATTATTTGCTAGTAGATGAAATAAAGTTGATGAACCCTAACCTGCGGCCAATCTTAATAAATATATATACTTAAGAATTAATTTAGATGTACTATTGTGCACCTCCATACACACTATTTTTAGCATAGATTTTGTGCTAATTTTATATTTTTTTATGCTAAAAATAATATGTACAAAAATGTACAATGATACACGTAGCATTACCGTATATTTAATTGACGAATCAAACATTCGCAAATAATGTATAAGAGTTAATAATAAATGAATATTGAACAAACAACTTATGAAATTCAAGATTCAAGGCTTAGCAACTCATGTCACCGAGTAATGGTTGACTTAGAAGTCTAGGCATCAAGATTCAATATAAACATTTATTGTTAAATCATGGTCGTCCTTCGGAACATGGCTACAACCATGCATGTAAACTTAAATCAAAACTTTAAGTATTTTAATTCAAACTTTAGCTATATGTAGAGTGTTGAATTAGTTAAATGTATGATTAATTTTTCTTTAATTTAAAATGAAAAAATATGAGAAAAGTGTTCCATTGGCTTAAATTTCTTAGTAAAACTGAAAATTTAACTAGTATTTAATTTAAATATAAAGACCACATCATAGAAGCACCATAGTCAAGGATTGATATGAATAGATGCAGGAGAACTTGGACTGAGATCGGCATTTATGTGACATTTTACTCAAAAGAATATTCTTCAATTCAATTCTAATTAATTGAATTTCTTTCTGATTTTTATGTAATATATTTAATAAGAATTTTCCCCTAAAATAATTAAATAATTAGATAACTACTATTCTCCAATGCCTCTGCTGATAGATAACTGTTAATGTTGAAACCCTAAATTATTACAATAATATTTATATTTTTGCTTATTTATATACATGAAATCACCTTGAACATCAGACTGAAATTTCCTCCTGTTTCTTGTTGATGTTAATAATTTCATTATTAATTAATGACAGTCACTATCTGAATTTCAGCTTATATATATATTATATTGAAGTCATGTCCTAAGGTTTCAGTATATAAAGAAAATGAGACTCCTGGAAATGGCAAACAGAAAATTTGACGCCAAAAACTTTTCTATTTGACACGAAAAAAAAAAAGGCTATATGGAGGATCATCATTTTAACATCTTGGAGTCTAATGGGGATAATGGAGAAATCGGTGGCAATAAGGTGATTTAATTTCTTAATTAACTCTCGATTCTTTAATTAATCATTATATAGCTAGATTTTCTACATTTTTCAAGAAATTATCCTAACCCTTGGATATATCTAGATTTGATGAGTTTCTTGATTTTCTATAGTAAGCATTTTTTTTAGCAACAAAAAAATGTTACTTTATTTGAGCACAGTAAGTCACCAGAAAAAAATTATTTGAACACAGTAATAATTAACAAATGCATTAATGTTACTAGATCTCAAAAATCAAAAGAGGAAACGACACAACAGCTGAAAAAAAAAATGCTTTAATCAGTGTTTATGTTTTGATAGGGTTTTCTATTGCTTTTCCCTATTATTGATGATGAGCTTAATTATTAGTATTTATTAGTCTGATTTCATATACATTTATATGTAAACAAAATTAATACCAAATGACAGCCATTATTTCACATACATTTATTAAATACCCATCCAGCAAATGAGCAAAAACCTTGCTGTATGTGTCGTCCATTACATAAATATTGCTGGCGACAGGAAACTAAATTGCATTCTTGATTTCGACCTAATGCGTAGGCTCAACCTTACATTAACATTTTTTATTTTTTCATATTTTTAATACTTTTTAAAGATATTTTATCATTTTAAAGAAAGATTAAAATAATAAAATTCTATAAATATTTTGATCAAGGTACTTTATATTAGTATACCCCACGTTGGTCAATTTATTATTTATTAATTGTCACTAGAATAATTGTGTAATATTTAAATACTAATAAATGTATAATTATAATTATTATTATATGTATAAGATGTAAATTATAAATTAAATAAAGTAGTTTTAGTTATATTATATTATATATGTACATGCAGGATGACAAGGTTGTTGAATCAAGTAGTGAGGGGGGAATAAAGGGTGAATTGGAAGTATTATTGAGAAATGATGATGATGATTCATCATGCAAAAAGGAGTACTTGTTTGACATTATCCATGGACAACAACAAAAGCAAGAAGCAACCACCAAAGAAGCCATCCATGAAGATAATAGTGAAGAACTTGTGTCACTCTCTCTAGGAGTATTCTCATCATTATCTTCCATTAATAATAATAATCAACAACTACTCTCTGAGATGTGGCCACCGAGTAAGGTTCTCAAGGCAACAAAAAATGGGGAACCAAATGAAGAAGCTTCTCATCATCATCATCACCATAATACTCGCCACAAGAAGGCTAGGGTTTCCATAAGAGCCAGATGTGACACACAAACGGTAAGCTCATAACCTTCTTTTTAATTTATATTCTTCCAATTTATTAGATAGGTAAACATACAATTTGATTTAATTTTTAATATATAATATTTTTCACATAAGATGAATGATGGATGCCAATGGAGAAAATATGGACAAAAGATAGCTAAAGGAAATCCATGTCCTCGTTCATACTATCGATGTACTGTCTCTTCATCTTGTCCAGTAAGAAAACAGGTATATGTATATAAATTAGAAATTTATAATTGAGATTAATTATGATATTATTGGTTCTAATTAAATTAGTTTAATTTGAATTATGAGGGCATGCAGGTACAAAGATGTGCTCAAGACATGTCAATATTGATTACAACATATGAAGGAACTCACAACCATCCACTTCCTTCTTCAGCCACTCCCATGGCCTCTGCAACTTCCGCAGCCGCTTCCTCCTTCTCATCGTCGTCATCTTCTTCTTCTGCACCCACCATAGTCAACCCTAACAATAATACCCTAATAAGAGCACCACAACAATTCTACTTGTTCAACTCATCCATGATCACACCCTCCAATAACTTTCACCCAACAATAACTCTTGACCTTATTACCAAACCTCCAACTTCATCATCTTCCATACCAAAGTTTTCACCAACAAAAAATCTTGATTTTTCTTCTTCTTCTACTTCTACTACTACTTTCTCTCCATTGCAGTATAGCACTCTAGACTCATCATCATCTCATTATTATTATTGGAACTCTAATAATAATAGTGGATGCTTCAATAATTATGGTGGTGGACTAATCACCCAACAAAATAGAAACACAATAATGAACAATAATAATAATAATGGAAAGCAACCATTATTTCAAAATCATCAAGGGCATTATTATCCCTACCAACAAAATTACATGCCCATTTTTCAACAACCTACTTTACCTGCAGATTATTATGCTTCCTCTGCTCTGAATAATAATCAACAAGAAAGAAACATCACATTACCATTGTTAACTTCACAACCGTCTAAAGGTTCCTATGCTTCTCCCTCTAAGAAAAGCTACCAATTCTTGCAGAAAAGGAAGTGAAATCATTTACATTATGAATACATTGTATAATTGTATTGTATTGGAATTCAAAGGGTGCTATATTATTATTAGTGAGAACATATCAAAGCTAGTGTGCAAAAATTAAGGTGGCATTTAATTAGAATATATATATTGTGTCAAAGATAAATAGCTAGAATCTTGATTAAATTCTTAAAATCTTTCGATATTATAATTTTTAATGAATTAATTGATTTTATAAAATTTGCATTAAGTTAGACGATTTTACGATTTAAACCTTTCTATAATTTTATGTTTTAATTTATATTTCAATTCTACGTAAAATTTCAATTTTCTACCTTAATTGCTATATCTATGAGAGCAAAAAATAGTACTGTATTTTTAATATAGAGATTTTGGATGAATGAAGGAGTGTTTTTGTAATTAAGTTGCAATTAAGTCTTTGGAAAATAGGAAAAATTATTAAAATTATTCATAAATTTGCATGCTAACAAAATTACTCATAAATAAATAAAAATGTCTTTTTATTTATGAAAGATGAGTTTTGTCTCTCAAAACTATATAAACATTAACAATTAAAGTGACTATTTGAATATTTTTACATATTTAACAAACAAAATACATCTTACATAAGTAAAAAATTATTTTCTTTTATTTATGGATAGTTTTGTTAGCGCTCGAAATTTTCGTGAATAATTTTGGTATTTTTTGTATTGAGTTAATATGAAATAAACAAAACAATAATTATAATTATTATTATTATTTAAAGAAACATTTAAAAAATATAATAATAAAATTTTTTTAGAGCATATATTAGAAAAATTCTATCCATTATCATGTTATTTTTTTAATCTAACTAATAATGGTTACAAATTATAAAGTTTTAATAAATTCCATAAATTTTACAATTAATAATTTTAGTTAATAAAATATGTTTTATAATGTTTTGTTAGGACACATAGTAAAATAGTTAAACATAAAAAAGGGTTAACTTTTTTTATAAATTTTGTTTTGATAAAAAGTAATTATATTTTAGAATGACTATGTGTATAATACTATATAAAAGTGGATGTGCAATTGAATGCTTTATACAACAAGCAAGTGTATCAAAATTAAAATTTAATTTTTATATGTAAAAATCTTTTAACCATGCACAACATAAATAAACATAAAGGAGCAAGAAAATAATAATTATGATGATGATGAGATGAGAAAAGAATATCTTTTTGTGTGAGTTGATGGGCGGGTTCCCATGGAAGCATTTCTCTCACTCTGATACCCAAACCCAAAGCTAAATTCTCTCTTCACATTCTTTTCCTTTTTTCTTTTCTTTTTTGGTTCTCCTCAAATACCATCCATCCCAAACCTTCATTCGTCTCTTCTCTCTCTCCTGGGATTGCACCTGCTCTCACTCACGAGTTAGAATTCTCTCTCTTCCACTTTTCACTTAAAAGTTCGTTTTTTTTTTTTTTTTTATTTTGTGTGAACGGTTCTTCATTAGGTTAATTCGTACCCAGATCGATTTCGCTTGTTTTTTATTCGAAAAACCCTATTTTAGTTGTTGGGTTGCTCGATGTTTGTTTGGGTTGTGTTTTGGAGGAAAGGGCGAAGTCGATCTAGGGTATCTGCTAGGATTGGGGCTTGTAACTGTTATCGGTTGTTTTGAAATACTTGATTCTGATGTTTTATTGAAATGATTGTGTTGTTTTGAGTTTTAGCTCTCTAATTCATAATAGATGGATTTGTTGCCAGCTGGATTCAGCTTTAGGGAATTGGGATTTTCTCAACTGCGAATGTTTTATGGAATATGCTTGTCAAGGATTTTGTTGATAATTGTTTAGCTATGTGAACATCAATCTATGTCTTTCTCTTGAAACATCAAAAAAAGAAAAGAAAAAGCCTTTCTCTTGGTGTGTGTTTTTCTGCATTCTCTGAAGTTTGAACTTTTCATGTATGCTCTCTATATTACTTTGTTGTGGTTTGTGCACATGGACATGTCAATTGCTGATTATTTCGGTTTGGGTTGTGCTTGATTGAGTTACAGGTGGTGAGGATGTCGACTCCTGCAAGGAAGAGACTGATGAGAGATTTTAAAAGATTGCAACAAGATCCTCCTGCTGGGATCAGTGGAGCTCCCCAAGACAATAATATTATGCTTTGGAATGCTGTTATCTTTGGGTGTGTAGGAGTATGCAAATTCGAAAATTTTTGTATATTTTCTTAAAATATGTTATCATAACAATCTAATTATACTTTTCTGGGTGCTTTTTTTTTTCAGACCAGATGACACCCCTTGGGATGGAGGTATAAAATTATGCTGCGTTATATAAGCTGAAGGACTTCATATCTCATTTGATCTTTTTCAGATATTATGATGATTATTTGTGAATTTCTAGCATGTGGCTTACTTGTAGAAGTAGCATTTGTCTATTAGGCATTAAGGCTTTTGCTTGGTGGGCTGTGAGGAGGGTGAGCATATGCAGCCTTAGCCTCACAAGATTTTGAACCATGAGCTCTAAGACATGAGGCAGCAACCATATCGTAGTGTCATTGCGTTAAGGCTCATCGTCTTGTTTTTTGTAATATTATTTAATCAAGTAAAATTTGCTCTTGTTGATGTCTTAAGTGCATCTTTATTGTGTTTCTGCCCTAGATTCTGAAACAATTCTAGTTGTGTCTATGGGAAGTTTATAATATAGTATTCAATATGGATTTTAGGAATTAAACTTTTGATTTATTGCTCCAGTTTTAGACACAGTAGGGCAAAATGCTAAACATTCAAATTGGATCTAATAATATAACAAGTGCTTGTAGGTCTAGCACAAGTTTTGGTATTCAATATGGATTTTAGGAATTAAACTTTTCATAATTGCTTCAATTGTAGATCAGTAGGACAAAATGCTAAAGGTTAAAATTGACCCATTTCATGTTTACACTTCTTTTCCCTCCTTGTGATTATTTACGTATTGAGAGGATGTAATTAAACCCTGAGATGCTGCTTTTTAATTTCAGGTACGTTTAAGTTGACACTTCAATTTACGGAGGACTATCCAAATAAGCCTCCTACAGTGCGTTTTGTTTCTCGAATGTTTCATCCGAATAGTAAGTCCAAACTTGAAATTTCATCATTGCAATCCCATGTTGCAGTTAGAATGACAATCATTTGAATTATTTTATTTGTGTGGTCAATGCATGAAGATTTATTTAGCCTTTAGAAGTATTGTAGAAAAAGCTTTTGGGAATTCGTTGGTGGTGACTTTTTCTTCTTCTAAACCCTCTTTAACTGTAGTTTATCAAGAAATAAAGCACACCCGCTTTTGTATTATGTCTAGTTTTGGCACTTTGGTTTTATAGAATGTAGAAACTTCTCAAACTTTTTGTCTGCATAATTTAGTTAGCTTTTGGCATCCACTTGGTGTAAAACTCCTGATCTTTCTAAGGACATTCTCTCTCAAACATGTTGAGTAATTGAAAAGCCATGCTTTATTCATTATTTGTATTTCATTTTTCTGCAAAGAATAATATTATATGTTAATTAAACATAAATTGGCAGAGTAGATCACATTGATAAGATATTAGCATCAGAATAACTTTGATCCAATTCTAACCTGCTTTCTACTTGTCAATTTCAGTTTATGCAGATGGAAGTATATGCTTGGACATTTTACAAAACCAGTGGAGCCCGATTTATGATGTAGCTGCAATACTTACCTCAATCCAGGTAATTGTCATTTGCCTAATATTTTGGGGTTGCTGAAAGACAGTTTATACTGCAGAGTTTGTTTCCTGCTAACCCCCTTTAAAATGTTCCTTTTCATGTTTTAGATACATAGAAGTTTTGGTAGAGGTTAGGTTGTCTCTTTCGAGGGTTGGGTTGGTGACGTGTTTTTGTGATTTAATCACATATTAGTATATTACAAATCAATGAAAGTCCATCAAAAGGAATCAAGCCATCCTTTGTTTAGTCTGCATTTTTTGGTTCCACTAAATACCATAATCTTAAAGAGAGGAAGTATAAATTAGTTACTGCTCGTGCTTGATAGACATTGTTGTTAAGATAGCGAACTAAAATGACTTAATTGGAGCTCTAGATGTGTGTTAACTTTCATTAAATTGGCTTTAATTTGTTGTTGCAGTCATTGCTGTGTGACCCAAATCCAAATTCCCCAGCAAACTCTGAGGCTGCTCGGATGTTCAGTGAAAACAAGCGCGAATACAACAGAAGAGTACGTGAGATTGTTGAGCAGAGTTGGACTGCTGATTAATTATAATCTTCATAGAGCTGCCACTAAGGCAGTTAAAAGGTTGTCAAATGATCTGAAGGATCTGACTGAGTAACCTTGGGACTTGAAGAAAAGAACAATTGTGTTGTCTCTAGTCCTTCACAATGTGTTTACTCAAACTTTATATGAATTAATGTTGTAGTTAAATGGTTGTCAAGGGGATCTGAATGATTCAATAACCTTGAAGACTTTAAAAAGAATACTTATATTTCTATGGTAATGGTTTGCTCAAACTTCATATGAATTAATATTCCACCATATTCTCTCCATGTTCTTCCTATTTGTTTTTGTTGACTTTATCATTTCCGTGCTATAACTTTAGATCTAGTTAGATGGTAGATTTTGGTTATCTGGAGTTGAAAAAGGTTCTTATGGATATTGGATTTCCATGATATGAATCTGAATTTGATTGAAAAAATGCAGTGAATAAAAATATAAAGTTACCAGAAGATTTAAACATGACAAAATATTTTATATGACAAAAAATGTTTGTGTTGTATGATTTATCTCTTCTTTTCAAACCGATGAACATCAAGGTTATCTAGTTGAAGCAGTTAATTATCTGAGAGTTGAGTTGATTAAGCATAATTTAGGAAAGAAAGAAAGAATGAATAGGGAAAAATCAAATTGGTGACAAACACTAAAGTGTAATATTGCTACATGAGTCACTAGGTATAGTATACACATGATATGATATATGTGCTACTTTCCATCTTATCATGGCTTATTGAAACGATTTTATGCCTTATTGAAGGGTAATCCGAAGAAATTGGTAGGAAGATAAATACAAACTTGAAGAGGAACTTCTATGACTATAATACAAATTTAGTAGTGCATTTTGGCTTTATATAGAAGAAATTAAATATTTACATGTTCACTTATTCATTAAGATTAATGAACATATGAGATGCTAGCAGACAGTTCTATTGACAGTGATGTTCAGAACTTTGTGCTTAGATTTCCACTGCTGGTCCAGGACTCTTGAACTTGCATCGAGTACTGCAAGTTCCACAGAACATCCTCGATCGAAGGGCGCTTACTAGAAGCGTTGGAGAGACAATTGACGGTGATCTGAACTGCAGTCCTCATTGATTCATATGCATAAGTTCCCCTCAGGCAAGGATCAACTGCACTCCTTAGTACTGATTGTGCTTCTGATGACCCTTTCTCCAGCTGAAATTGATAAAATACTCAATTAAAGATAAGAAAAATATACCTTGATTACCAGATTTTTATGGTAGCAATAGTGAAGTACTTGTGAAGGGTTTCCAATATATGGCTATGGTTAATACTTTTATGATTCCTAGGATTTTTTATTGGAGGTTAAGTGCTATGGATACTAACCTCATCCTTCAGCTCCTCTATTTCACTGGAAGATTCAATTTGTTTGCCAGTGATAACTTCAAGAAGAATAACACCCAACTGATAGATATCTTC
>JASCZI010182451.1:1780-18509 GCA_036250425.1 Stylosanthes scabra
GCCTCAACTTGTTTTGCTCAATTCCATTTTGCTCCTTTTGCAATGAATCCGTGGCACCCCAAAGCTTTTTTCGTTGTTTTTGCTTTTGCCAAAATGAACAAAAACCGTGGGAGTGAGCAGCTGAATTTGTATCATAAATCATTGCAACCTCCCACGGATTCTATAAAAAATGTGCATTGGTGCAATCCGATTATATTCTTCTCATTGGTGTAAATGAGTAATATACCAAGGGAATTGGTTTAATTAGGTATCTTGCCCTAAATTTGGAGACTAAATTGAATAAATAAAAACTTTAGAATTAATTTGGAATGCAAGTACAATTTTAGCAACTGATTTGACATTTGAGTATTATTTCTCATTGAATGTGTAATTTTTATTAAGGAGGTCTTTAACGAAGATATCAGAATTAAACGAGGATATATAGCTGAAAAACATAAG
This sequence comes from Stylosanthes scabra, assembly GCA_036250425.1. Taxonomy (NCBI): domain Eukaryota; kingdom Viridiplantae; phylum Streptophyta; class Magnoliopsida; order Fabales; family Fabaceae; genus Stylosanthes; species Stylosanthes scabra. The sequence goes on from JASCZI010182451.1 coordinate 2,219, forward strand.
AGAAAAATTTGTTTATTTATATCAAACTTTTGAGAGGCTCATTCAAGACTTATTCGAATTATTACTCAACAGAAAATTAAAGCGTTGGTTTCAACTAATAGGAATAGAGATAGGAGAAAAAAGAATTTCGCAGTTTGTGGATCCATCAAATAAATACAATAATTGGTAAAAATATAGACACAGGCTAAAAAGATCAGAGAGTACACTAAGCTCTGATCCTTTTGAAAGCAAGATTTGCACTAAAAGCATTGACAACTTTGTGTTGCTTTTAGTACGGGAGAGTTCAGTCTATCTTTATTAAATGGTATTTTCTTTTGAAAATAAAATTTTTAAATATGGTATTATCGTTACCAAAAATACTTAAATATCTTCGTAAGAGTATAAGAGGCAATTTGAATCCAATAATGATTCATTCTCCATTCTCTAACAACTTCATCAATTTAAATGGATTACATTTACAGGTTATTATTTTTTATTCTAAATTTATGGGTGATTAAGCTCTGACTATATTATTTACTAAGTTTCTCATTTTAAATCAGCATAATTTATAGGTGAGTCTTTTAATTTTATTTTTCTATCTTATTTACCGACACAAAACAAGAGTTTATTTTGAATACATTAATTATTAAAAATATTTTATATGATTATGTAATTACATCAATTCTTTTTATGACCAATCATAAAATTAATAAAAAAATATTTAATTTTACCCATATAATATTACATAATTAGATGTACGTGTAAAAATATTGCATCAAAATTAAATTCAATAAAAAATAAATAAAATGATATGTCACAAAAAAAATAAATAAATAAAAGAAAATGATAGTGAGGAAATCCTTCCCTTACTTGGATGCCACTTTACCACATAGACACAGAAGCCACTGAAAAACCCAAAACCCTAACAAAAAAAATCACTTCTTCAGACAGAGTGCAAGTCGCGCGAGAGACGCCATGGATTTGCAGCCGAGCGAGTTCGATCGCCTCTTGTTCTTCGAGCACGCCCGCAAAACAGCCGAAGCTGAATACGCCAAGAACCCTCTCGATGCCGATGTCAGTTGTTCTCTTCTTAATTTTCAATATTTTTCTTTTAATTAAAACTTAGAAATGAAAAGAAAAAAATGGTTCTGAAATGTTTTTGATGCGTTTAGTTAGATGAGGTCGCAATTATTGCTTTAGTGTGTTCATTATCTGATAATATTTGCAGAACTTGACAAGATGGGGTGGAGCTTTGTTAGAGTTGTCTCAATTTCAGAGTTTTCCCGAAACTAAGAAAATGACTGAAGGTGAATTCTTTGCCTTTTTTTTATTTGGCTAATAAATGTAACTCATGCGGATTGAACTTTTTGATTGCGGATGTGATGTGCAGATGCTGTTTCGAAGCTGGAAGAGGCCCTGGTGATTAATCCCAAGAAGCATGATACTCTCTGGTGCCTTGGAAATGCTCACACCTCACAAGCATTCTTAATTTCCGACCGTGATGAGGCTAAAGTTTACTTTGATAAGGCAGCTGAGTACTTCCAGCAAGCTGTTGAGGAGGTCTGGTCTTTGTGCGATTAACTTTACTATTTGATTGGGGGAGCAATGTGCTTGTAAAAATGATTTGTATAATGGAGGTTTTTCATTTTCTATATAGGATCCTGACAATGAACTTTACCACAAATCATTGGAAGTGTCTGCTAAGGTATGCATTGTATTTATTTGTTTCTCTTAGTGTATTATATGTTTCACTTGTGGATTTTCAATTTGTTGAGTCTTGTGGTCATGTTTATAATCTGTGTCCTATCTTGGTGGAGAAGATAGGGTAGTAGGATTAGCGACAAGATTAACTTTTGGATCTTCACACTTGTTTTCTCTTTTTTGTTTTGGTAACATAAGATGAAAGAAAAAGAAAAAAAAAGAAGCAAAGAAGATTACATCCCTACTCTATCCTAATTAACAATATGTAGAATTCCCAGAACAGCTTCAACCCACTCCCTTCTAAAGTTCTCCTCTATGTTCTGCTAAACTTGGACAATAGAGGCTGAACAATCATGTTGCTCACCCAGCCCTCAAAGCTGCAGCCTCCCTACAATCTTATTCACTAATCACAATTCTGAAGCCTCTTTGTTTGAAGAAGCCCCTTTCCAGATGCCTGCATCGTTTCGGATCAAGATACCACAATCCCCAGTCTTGCCTTCCTTGTTCAAACTCCGGTAAACATGACTTTTATCTAACCATCTTCTTCGATAAGCCACAGAGAAAGTTGCCCTATCCTTCCTGAAGAGGACCAAAGAAGCCTGAATTTCACAAGTTTGAAAACAACATAGTATAGTGATAAACATATCCATTAGCTTCTCTTGAAAGTTAAACTCATTTCTGCACCTTCATTTCCACCGTAGATTAGCTAGAAAGTGTGTTTGAATTTTTTGTTTCTCTTGCACCTCAGTTTTTTATTTTCAATACTTTTTTTCCTTCCATTTTTAATATATGAAGCAGTCATATTACATCTGTGTATCTATATTCCTGGAGAGTGAATCGACAGATATAGGGTGATGTGGTTTGTTTCAAAAACTTCGAAATAAACTAAGGTTATGTTTGATTTGCATTTTTTACTTTTGTTTTTATTTCTAGTATTGAAGACCATCCATGAGGTGGTCAAACGAGATCTACATGTAAAGGGTCTCTCCGTTGACATGATATATGATAGGGTTTAATGGCGTCGTTTGATACATGTAGCCGACCCACAAGGCTTTGTTATTGTTGTATTTTCTGTTTTAGGGTTTTGTCAAGGAAAAAGAGAAAACAAGAGGTGAACAATACAGTAGGGTTTTTACAATAATTCTATGTGAACAAGTGGTTTTAGCCAACCAAGTGATTTATTTCTATGCTAAATAGAAGACAATTTCGGTATCAAATAGAACTTTATTTAGGTGCATTTTTTTATACTATTTGACACCGAAATAATATTCTATTTAGCATAGAAATAAACCACTTGGTTGCACTTGGTTGGCCAAAATCATTTGTTCAAATAGCATTACCCGGATTTTTATTGTTTTTGTTCACCTCTTGTTTTCTTTTTTTTCTTCAAAAAATCTTGAAGACATAAAATACCGACAATGAAAACAAAAAATGGAAATGCTAACCAAATGCATAGCTGTTGAATCTTGAAAAATGATCCTGAAATCTGCTGTTATCTATGACAGTAATACAGTATGAGACTGTATGTTGACTTTTGGATTATGGATACCTCTGTAAAGGCATGCCCAACTGTTGAATATTAGGATTCTCAACATATTGAATTTTAAATCATATAGAATATAGTGGTTCATTAAGAATATTTATACTGGTATACTGCAATGATTTCTTTAGAATACTTGTTTTGAGTCAAGGATTGGGTCTGTTCATTTGGTTCACAAAGTAATTGAATTATTGTTTGAGGTGTTCCTTTTTGGATTCCTCCCAGCTTTCTGTGCTTTTGGAGGTTAATTCTTTTCTTTGCTTGTTTGCTGTCTTTCTTGGTGATGTGTTTTTTATCTTTTTCATTAATAAAATGCTCATGTAAAATTCTCTGCTTGGTGACTACTGGATCACTTTAACAGCTAACATCATTTTTTTTTGTTAGGCTCCGGAGCTGCATGTAGAAATCCATAAGCATGGTGGCTTTGCTCAGCAGCAGTCAACTGGAGCAACTGGAGCTTCTACTTCTGCTGGTACTAAGGTAAATGATTAGAAGTTTCCATTGGCTGCAATTCTGTATCAGCATTTTGTAGTTGTACTCAATGCAAATCTATGATTATTGATTTCTTGATTAATGCATACATGTGTTCTAAGGTGTTAAATGGAACCTTCTTTCTCTCTCTCTTTTTTTTTTTTTTTTTTTTTTTAAAAAACAGAGATTTAATAACTTCAATTCAAATGTTCTTTGGCAACTTTGGCAACCATCTCTGATCAATGTCACAAAGCTTTGACAACATTTACATTTGTTTTTTCTACTTAACATGATCCTCTACTTTTTATCCAAGCTTGGGACTAGCTATGTAAATATTTTTCCATTATTTATATAATAAAATAAGTAGTAACTAATCTTTATTAACCCACCACTTTGCATTGATTTTCCTCTAAATTCAAATGTTTTTTGGTTGGACGTTAGAATTTGCTTATTTCTCAACCTGCTATGTGAATCAAATTCAAAAAGTTATACTAATCCTGTTTCATAAACTCCATCCTTCATATATGATTTGTACTCATTTGTTGCCTAATTTGTTTGTTTTCTTTTAGACTCAAAAGAAAAAGAAGAGCAGTGATCTGAAGTATGACATATTCGGATGGATTATTCTGGCCGTTGGCATTGTTGCATGGGTGGGGTTTGCGAAGTCGAACTTGCCTCCTCCCCCACCACCAGCACCGCGATAAATGAAGTGATTTGAATGAGATTTGATGCGTTATTTACTATTGAGATTTGAGATTCCCATTAGAACTGGATCATACCCTATTATTTAATTTTTGACAGTTGTATTGTTTTTTCTGTGTTACCATTTATGCATCATATGAAATTTTATCAGGCTGCTAGAGTTGAGTAGCTAAATAAGTCAAGGCTCAGATCGTTCTATAGTAATTCCATATCCATATTTCAATAAAGTTCAAACAGGAACTTAGTATTTATGGAGAGCAATTGCAAAATTGTTGTGAAATATTAGTCACCAACACAATATTAAATTTTTACAAGTAACACATGACAACTCACGTTATAGAATTTGAGGTGAAAAACATGAAGCCGTGAAAGCTACAGCCACTATTTCGGGTACTATTGTCAATATTGTATTATTGTTACATAAACACCACAAATCAGCCGTTGAATTACGCGATATACTATATCTCCAAGTAAATCTTTTTCTTTTTTCATTTTTTGAGGAGGACTCTGTTTTCATTAGTAGTTTTTCGAATAGCGCTCAAATTGCATTGAAAAAAAGTCGTTCCAAACTTCCAATGAATATTTAGAAATAGAAGTCAAGTAAAAGTTTTTCTCTAAAACATTGAAAAAGTTAAAAAAAGAAGAATCCATATTTTTGTTAGCAGTAATCCAAAAAACATTGCAGTGGGAAGGCCCCAGAATAAATGTGGTGATGATGGGCCATTGATGAAACTGAAAAAGCGTAGCCCATTCTTGAGTGATCCTGATCCCTGAGTCCCTTCATTGGAACGTGGAGCAGTCTTACCTTGAATCAAACTCAAAGATGAATGGCGTTGTTAGAGCCGCAGTCAAGAGAGCTGGATCTCATCCCCTTCCAATCTTCACTCACCAACGCCTCCATTCCTTCTCTACTGGAACAGTTCCCCCACCACACAATCCAACCAACCCTTCTTTCTTTGATTCTCCCAACACAGGTACACCCTTTTCTTCAATTCCCTCTACTTAAGATGATTGATGACGGTGCTCCTTTCTCTTTTTCTTGTTAGGGTTGGCATATGGCAGGCTGCTCGGCATTCATAAACATACACTCAAAACAGATGTCATCAACTGCCTTCAAGGTTTAAATTTGACTCTCCACGATGTTAAAATGGAATACACTCGCACCTTTCTTCCACGTTCAATGTAATGTATTACATCTTCTTAACTCTTCATTTAACTGTATAAAAAGTATAGCAAACTAACTTTTAGGGTTTAGGGTTAGAGTTTAGGGTTTATTTCAAATGATTTGTTCCCTACTATGTTAGATGATCTGTCTTCTACCATTTAAGATGATCAATCTTATACTATTTCGAATTATCGCAGTTTTGTTATGCTTTATTTCTGATATTCTATTGGCTACTTAGTGCTACTCAACTTTCTAAAGATTTAGCATTTTTGGATAAAAAGTGAACTAAAATTATTTAAGTAGTTTACTATAAGTATAATTGCCTCCCGGATTAAACTGGTTGTTTAAATTGGATGAGTAGCACGGAAAGGTCCATTCCAATGTTTTTCTGTTACATTTAACGAGTAGTTTATTACTTTTAAACATAATGTATCTTATCCTAGATTTTGTACTTCCAAACTGACCGTTGAATCAAAATTTTGGTTACCACCAGGATGGTGCAATTCCCTTCTCAACATGCCATGGACGAAGCTGTAAGGATTCTTGCTAGGAAGGGTCGCTTGTTCAAATTGGAAAGGGTATGCTTCTGTGCAATTCCCTTCTCAAAAATGATTATTATATATTTGGCAATGCTTGGGAAGTGTTGATTTACTTTTTGTTCTTTTCTTCGGCATCAGGTCAATCGTGAAGAATGGGATATTGTAACTCCCTATAATGGAAGAACTGTAAGTATAATTGTGTTATTGTCATTGCTTATCTAGTTTTAAGAAATATTAGAAAGTAGTTAACTAATTATGCTTTAATACATGGAAATATGTACTTAAATGCCTCATTGTTGAAATATGTCATGTCGCACTCCTACTGTTTTTTGCCAGTTTTGCTGCACATGATTGTGCTCATATTTGCTTGCTAATAAAGCAAAGGTGTAAGTCTGATGTAGCTATCCACTTTGATATATCACCGGCAGTTTCTGGTACCAAGGGTGTTCAAATAAACAATTTAACCCAAATTAAAACATATTCAAACCAAATCCATGTTAAAGCAGATTTGAATTGGTTTCTAAATAGTCTTTATTTTTCTCTAGTAAGAAAACCTGATTTGGAATGAGTTGTTAACATGCGTAATTTATATTGTCTTATTTCTTCCTGCCATGTGTTCCTTTGTCACCACGAAGTCTCTCTCCTTCCCCTTTCTCCTCTTTCTTCCTCTCTTTACTGTTGGAAAAAAGGAAAGTAATGTTCTTTCTGCCTTTGCTCGTCTCATGTCAGTATAATGTTGAAAGGATATAAAGAATTAATTGAGTGTGTTGCTTAATTGGTTAAACCTTGCAATTGTATGAGCTGCACGCAAAGCTAGGTGGTCACTTCCATCATCATTCTCTACTGGTTGCCACTGATGTTGGCTTTGGCAGCTTCGAACAGCAAGCTGCACAATTGCAACTTCACAACCATGGATCTGGGAAGAGCTACCTCATGAGGTGGTGGTCAAACTAATATAATATAGTTTATTCAGACTAACTTGTTTAATTTAACCTGGTTCTAGATAGATCAAAAAATGGTTATTTTTATCAGTTTTGGTACTTGAAAAGTAGGTTGGTTTGGTTTTAAAGCCATCAACACCCATATCCAGTACATTCATGTCCATCAGAAGTTCAGAACAAGCAGTGTGGATTATTTGATTATGTCTTTGGCATTGTATAGCTTACCACACACCATAACCGTTATGTACATAACTTACCGACTAAGTGTGCTGTGGATGGCAAGATTGGAAGCATTTGGATTAATATTATCATTTGGAGCCTTAAATATGATTAAGTCTTCATAATTTGATTAGTTTAGTTTAGTTTAGTTCTAATCCTTCAATTTTTACTTCTTTTTCTCCCCTTAATATTATGTTTTTAATCCCTTGCTATTCTAATTTTGGCCTCTGATAAATGTTATAGAATAACATATAACACTTATAAAGGTTAAGATTTTTGTTGACCTTAAAAATATTATCCTTTCTGCTGATGAATGATTGAGATGGAAAACATAGTGTAAAAAAATGAGGAAGAGTAATTTTAAAGGGTGTAAAACAAAATGATCTGTCCTTATGCCCTTATAGGGTAAACATATATTTAAGCCTTATTTTTGCTTTTTCATAGATGAAATTTTTTGTGGATCTTTTTTATGATGGTAAAGTTATCTTGATAATTAATTATCTGGTTTCTGTTTTATATATACTTCCCTTGAACCACCATTCTTATCTAAGTGTTTCTTAATTTTGCTAGATTCTTATTCAAGGAATTCCAGGGAATGCACAGTTTGTGGATATAGAACGCATCCTATCTGGTTGTGAATACGAACACTCCTCCATCAATGTCTTTACAAGGTTAATGTCATGTACTTTATAAATTCATTTTATGTTCAATGTTATCATTCTCTCATGATAATAGGGCTCTTGCATTTTCAGACCTTCAGCAGAATCTTTTGATCTCAATAGAATGGCCACGGTACGTTTCCCGTCGAGTACTCAAGCAATGAACGCGTTCATATCAAAGAATGGGACGTATTGTGTAAACAATCGCATTTCAATCCAAGTTCTGCAGTAATAGACCCCTTCCTGGCACTAGTGTTTGTTACATTGGTATTGCTTTGATGTAGTAAGATTAGGTTAAAACTAGTACAATTTGTACTCTTTTTAGTTTTGTTATTCCTTTTTTTTTAAATCTTGAACTTCACAGCATCACTGGTTTGTGGTGACCTGAGAGCACCTGAGAAAAGGATCTAGTGTGGCAATCTTTTGAATAAAACACCTGACCAATCAATACTTTGGTAGTATTGATGAAGATTTTAGTCTTTTTATGTATGTTTCTAATCATATTAATATTACAAGTGCATTATTCAACCAAGCTACACACTTGCTATGACTAGAAAGTTGGATTGGATGATAGAACGAAGTGACTGGGCGTAAAACAAATGGATAAATGGTCAATTTATGATATTTAATAATGAAATCACTTTATATTATTATTATTATTATTTAACTTTTATGATCAATAGATACATTTATGCAATTTGTTTTGGAATTTAAAATTAGGTAATTAGGTCAATGATAAGCACAGAATATTATATGAATCACATTTTAAATCATTTGTATTAATATTATTATAGAGAGGAGAGTATTCAATTTAACCATGAAAGATGACGTGACAAATTGACAATTGATACCTATATGATTTAGCCTCGATGTAAAGGAATAAAAATCTTCTAAGTTAAACAGATTGACAAAGTAAATATTTAATCTGTTACTATCTTTATTTAAAAGTGATTAAACTTTTTATTTTTTTATTTTACCAATCTCCTTACTCTAACAAAACGAACTACCTAGAATTTTAGTAAGTTGAGCATAAATCTTAAAGTTAAACCTGCTTTTAAAACCCTAGTCTCATTCATCCCCAGGAAAATAATAACGATCTACCAAATTTAACTACAAACAGTGAAAGGGGAACCGATACCATTTTTTTCATGATAGGACAATTAGCAGCACTGCAACTATTTGTTCTCAGACTGACTCATACAACATATATATTGCATTACAAAAGGTGCAGCATTGGTTCCAGCTGCATGGTAAGCTAGCTACTTTGAAAATTCCCAAAATGCATCTTCAATGTGTTGCCAAAAGGGAAGAATGATTAATGAACCCTGAAACTGTTGCCATCATGTGCTTCCTGGAGCATCGCTCCCTGATGCCGGTTTGCGATTCAAATACCTGATAACAGCATCTTCGACCCTGTCCAAGCGGTAAAAAAGCATGTAAAATATCATGTTGAATTTTATGTATTTACATTATGGCATTGAACAGAAGAAAAAACACTATGCATTCTACCCATTTGAAATTGAAAATGAAGTGAAATGAAACATCCTAATGGCTGGATAAGTCCGACTAAATAATAGTCCATAGTTGTGTCACAAGTCATTCTCACTTGGCAATTTTTGTGATTATTGATTAGTAGACTATTTATCATTCTAAGTTATAGATGTCTTTAGGTCAATCATTACCATGTCCAATGTCACAGAAGAGAAATGCAAATAAATAAAGAGAACAAATTAAATTGGCAGATACCAAAACACTAAGCAAGAGAAAGATATGAAAGATTACCATGGTTGGTTGTAGAACTCTGATCGACGCTCTTTATCAGGATTGCGACTGGGTTCTCCGGCTGCAATTTTCAGATCCCTGCTTTGAGACTCGATCATGGCATTAATAAAATCTACAGGAGATTGACTGAAACCAAGAAAGAATGCTCGTCTCCTACGGTGCTCGTGGATTTTTCTAATGATTCCACATATCGATTCATCACATAGCTCAATCTCTTTGTTCTTCTCCACATTAGCCAATAGTACAGACAACTCCCTCTGAATAGGAAATGGAACATCAACAGTTACATCATAACAAGCAGTTCCAGTTGGACAATTTCCCGAGAGCTTGATCTTATGCTCCAAAAGAACAGGCTGTGGAGCAAACAGATGGTGTGATATTTTCTGTGAAACCATAGTAAATTTCATCTTCTCTTCACCAAATACTTTCTGCAGAGGCGGATCGCAGTGAAAGAAAGAAGGGTCACTTGGATTTTGCAATTTCCTGGCCTTTACATAATGCCATATTGCAGCAATAATTCTTGGACGAGTATCAACCTCAATACCAAGAACCTCAGTCAATGCTGGCGAAAGCTTAAATTTCTCAGGGACATAATTCATTTCCAACCGTATTGTCGCCGTAAATTCCTTGTCCCCTTTCCTCTTTACTTCAAAACCTTCCTGAGGAGCAGAAGATCGAGAATTCTCCCACTGAATAATGTGGTTTTCGGGATAGAGTCTCTGATCCAAAGAAATTGTTACTCTCTTGAAGAAAGCTGAGAACTTCGGATACAATGGAGACGACTTGTGCACTACCGCAGGTTGATCAGGGTCTACCCCATCTTCCAATATCCTCCCAACTATCTTCAACGTCCAAGTAGGTGGCTCAGCATTTGGCTTATTAGGAATGGTGCGAATTTGATTATTAAAAGTGTTGAATACATATATGCGAAGAGTCTTCTGAATACAAGGTGGGTTTTTAAGTGCTTCCTGGATGTCAACCTTCTTCCTAGAAAGGGCAGCATCTACCCGAGACTCAAACTCGAGAAGCTGAGTATACAGCGCGGACTCCGGCAGGATAGCAGCTACTTTATCCTGAAGTTGCTTCTCAGGGACTTTCTGCTTCTTCCTCCGAGCAGCAGGCGTTAGCTCCATCGGTCGTAGAGGCGAGAATGTGTTCGGTGGAGAATACCCTACAGGCCGAATCGGGGGTTTCAAAGGGATCCTTTTCCCACTCATATTGCCAGGAGTAGACACCGAGGGCGACGACACCCCCAAATTGCCCAAACCAACAGACTGACCCTGATTCAAAGCCAACCCCTGAGCCTGCAAATGAGCCTGGAATTGAGCCTGAACAGCTGCTTGGGCAGCATGAGCTTGAGCTGCTTTGGACTGAGCTTGAGCAATGGCGTGTGCTTGGGACAATGGGAACTGCCCTTGAAAACCAGCAGCAAGCTGTGCTTGTGCTTGGGAATGTGGGAAACCAGGGTTTCCGGGGGAGGGCATTGCCGAATTCCCGAAGGAGGAGGACGACGAGGGAGCCCCAATTCCCTTAGAAGGATTATTATTGTTGTTGTTGTTCGACATCACTATCTAAAACCCTAGTCAACCGAAAGATCTAAAATTCAAGAATTGATCTTAAACAACGGCAAATTAAGAGTATAAAAGTGAAGAATTAGCAGAAAGGTGGAGGATTAGGGTTTAGGGTTTACCTGGATCTGGGAGGAGAGGGATCCAGTGAGAAGGGGGCTAGTGTTGATGCAGTGGGGAGTAGACGGAAGAAAAGAGAAGGATCATGAACTGACTGAAGTGTGAAGGTGAATATTGAGGGGAGCGTTGCGAACGAGAACGACCGAATTGGGAGGTCAAAGGCTCACTCTGTGAAGCGCTGCCGTTTCTCCTTTCTTCCCTCTAAAGCTTTCATTAAAACGGTATCGTTTGCTGCTCTGCCTTATTCAGACTTTTGAATTTATTACAGAATATATTGCAGGTGAGCAGTTGCTAGAGTGGATTAATGGTTAAATTATTTCATAAAAGATTTATCGATCAAATTATTCCTTCAAAATTTTGAAGTTACTCAAATTCGGGATTTTTTTTTATAATAAATATAATATTTACAAAAATACACACGGAGTCGGGAAATTACCAATTTGGGTCAGCCTTACATAACACGGGCTAGGCAGACCCAAATTGGTTTTTTTTTGTAACTTGGTCCTGACTAGCCCGATTTAGGGTGGTCTTTTTTGTAATTTTGTTAACACGGGTTTGGCTAGCCCGTGTTAGGCCCAAAAGTGTTTGGACAGATGCTAATACGGGCTTGGGCCCACCGTGTAACGCAAAATCCATGTTGCTAGCCCGTGTTAGCATATAGGGCCATACTAGCCCGTGTTAGGGTCTGCCCTTGCCTTTAAAAGAAGCCCTTCCCCCAGCCCAGTAGAAGCACGAAGATGGAAATACGTAATGTTGGATGCGTAAACGAACTTCAGGGGTGTTGGGGGGCTTGGGAATGGGTGGGTTTGGGAGCTGTAGAACCGAAAGTGGCGGAAGAAATTTCTGTCGGTGATAGTCCTCCTGATTTGTGGGGTGTGAGATCATGGTGCAACGGCTACCGGTGATAGTCCTCCTGACATTCACCGATTAGTTGTGCACCGTGCGAGTCCGAGATAGCCGGCCTTTGCGGAGAGCCCCAGTCCCCTCGCGAAGAACCCAAGGCCAGCAGAGCAGAAACAAGTGTCTGGCCGTTTAGGGTTTTTTGAGTTTTTGTTACAGTTGTTGCGGCGGTTGTAAAATTTGTTGAAGTGTGACATGTTGTGTATTAACCACGAGCCGTATGTACAATGGTTTTGAATTTTTATTCGTGTAAGACACAATAAAAATTGCGGTTAGTGTGTTTTTATATACGTTAATTTACATTAACACCTCAGTCAGCGTCGCTATGGTTTTATATACGTTAATTTACATTTTTTTATTTATTAAATGAGCCATCAAGATAGCCAAATACGTAATAGATAAAAAATTAAATTTATTTATAAAAGTATAATAAAAATAATGTTATGTTACTAACAAATAAGTTTATTATACTGACGCAAAATGTTGATTAATGTTAATAAAAAAATGTTTTAAATTTCGTGAGATATCAAAAACGTCAATTTATATATTATAACTAACTAATTGATAATTAAATTTTGTGTGTATACGTAATATTGATGTTATTTTATACTCTCTAATCATTTACCACGATAGTATTTGAATTTGAATCATCCCAGAAAATTATATGTAGATAGTTATTAAATAAACGGACTTCAAGTTAACAAGCCGAAACAAAATAAAATTAATCCAAGAAAATTAATAAATAAACAGCCTAGTAGAAATAGTAGGGTTTAGAAATATTAGAAATCTTTGATTGGGTGGGCTTCTCCTTTTTTTTTTTTTTTGTTCTTTGGGCCGTGCCATAACTCGGGCTTGGCAACCCCCATTTGCCAAATTAATGGGTTGTAGCCCGTGTTAGGGCCAATAAAGCCTGTCACAGCCCTAACACGGGTTTGGCACACCCGAGTTATGAACTTGGGCCTGGCTAGCCCGTGTTGGGCCCACCCTGCTTGTCACGTTGCCCAACACGGGGTTGGTAACCCCATGTTGTCATTTTGGGGTTTTCTAGCCCGTGTTAGGTCAAAATGGGCGAATGAAGCTCGTGTTAGGGTAAAACAGTCCATCCTAGCCCGTGTTAGGTGGGTCGTGGCCCTATAAATGAAGCTGCTGGGCACCCCATTGTTTGCAAACTCCATCAGCTCTCTCCCAAATCCCTCTCTACCCTTTCTTTCCTTTCTTTCACGGAAAAAAATGTCGCGTTCCGATTTGATAGTGGCTACACTGTATCCTGACGGTGAGATGACACGGCAGGAAGATGGCGTCGGATTTGTGTGTCCGAATCCAATTCTGTGCTACGTCGAACGCGTTGACACGCTTGACGAGCTCAAGCATTTTATTTTGAGGACATTGGGTGCCCTCGGACGGAAGAGCATCAGGCGGGTTGCGTACAGGCTTCTTAATATAGTTCCGCCGCTGGAATACAAATTCAAGATATTCTGGCTGGAGGGTGATGTCCATGTTCGGGCCATGTTTGAGCTGCACCGGAGGTACGGCCCACGACAGGTGATGGAGCTTCTGTTCGAGACATGGGACATGGTCCGTTCTGAGGCTGGTCCATCCAGCGCACAGGCAGCCCCTGCGGGCCCCATTGCCGCCGCACCAATCCGGATCGCTACACCGGATGTGCCGGTGGACATAGATTCCAGCTCAGAGGAAGGATCCGATGGAGATTACCAGGAAGAGACGGACGAATCAAGTGACAGTTTTGACGAGGCTGACATATTTTGCGAGACGCAAGTTGGGCGGAGGTTTTTGCTGCCGGCCCCGGCGGCCATACCGGACCTTGCATCAGTTAGCAGCCACTTCTATACGCTGAACCTGGATGCGATGGAGGAGGAGCCAAGAGAAGGCCACGGTGGTGGGGGGGACGATTACGTCAATCTAGACGGCGGGGAGGAGTTCCGTGTTGGGCATCGCTTTAGTTGCAGAAAAGCTGTGCATATGGCAGTGAAAAACTATAACATTCGAAGGGCTACGGAGTACAGAGTGTTGGAATCTGATCAGTACAGGTATGTTTGCCGTTGCAAGCAACACGAGGCTGGATGTCCGTGGAGGGTGCGGGTGGCGATGCGCACAAACCATGGTTATTGGTAAGCTTTGTTGACCCTGTTTCGCTGCCCCGTTTTGTCAAATTTCGGTTACTGATGGTAAACCTTTGTCAAGCAGGGAGGTCCGAAAGTTAAGGGGGCCACATTCTTGCATTGTTCCGTCAATGTCAGCAGACCACGCGCAGCTGGACAGCAACCTGATCTGTGACTTCATATTGCCGATCATCAAGCGAAATCCGTCAGTGGGAATTCCTGTTCTGCAAAGCTCCGTTCAGCAGAGCTACCACTTCTTGCCCTCGTATAGGAAGGTTTGGATTGCGAAGCAGAAGGCGATTGCCCGGTTGTATGGGGACTGGGAGGAGTCCTACGGCAAGCTGCCGAGGCTGTTGGAGGCGCTGCAGCATTTCTGCCGTGGAACCGTCGTAGATATTCAGGTGGGTCCGTTGTACAACGGTGCTTTACCCGACCCACAGTATTCCCAGTTTGAGAGGGTTTTTTGGAGTTTTCCGCAGTGCATCCATGCCGTCGAGCACTGCAAGCCGTTCGTGTCGGTGGATGGCACTCATCTCTATGGGAGGTACCGGGGGGTGCTCTTGATGACAGTCGTGCAGGACGGGAACTCAAACATATTTCCCGCTGCATTTGCCATTGTTGAATCAGAAACGACGGAGTCGTGGTCCTTCTTCCTTGATAATCTGAGGCAACATGTGGCCCGCAGAGAGGGAATCCTGTTGATTTCAGATCGGTCAATCGCAATCAAGGCGGCTATTGAGAGAGAAAACAGCGGGTGGGAGCCTCCCCGTGCACATCACGCGATCTGTGTCAGGCACATGGCAAGCAACTTCAACAACAGGTTCAAGTCGAAAGAGGGCAAGCGGGCCTTCATGAATGCGGCGTATGCTCCGACCGAGCTTGAGTATACGCAGTACATGCTTGCACTTGAGAGGTTATGCCCGGAGATGCATGCATGGGCATCTCGTTTTTGCAAGAGTCTTTGGTTGCAACACTGTGACGAGGGCCGGAGGTGGGGGCACATGACAACAAACCTGTCTGAGTGCATAAACGCTGTACTGAAGGGCACGTGATACTTGCCGATCTCTGCCATCGTGAGAGCCACATATGAGCGCCTTCAGCAGCTGTGGATTAGGAAGGGACAGGAGGCTCAGGCACAGATAGCTGCCGGCAACATTTGGACCCAGTTCCTGCTGTCGGAGATCGAGACGCACAAACATGACTTGCCGAAGATGCGAGTCACGAGTTGCGATCGTAGGTCGCCGGTGTTCGTCGTGGAGGAGGTGGCTCCGATAATGGGCTCTTTCCAGGCAGTTTACAGGGTTCGGCTCCGGCAGAGGTTATGCAACTGCGGACGCTTTCAACAGCTTCATCGCCCGTGCCGACACGTCATCGCCGCATGTGCAGCAATTGGTGTAGAGTGGGCGCCGTACTGCGACCCTGTGTATTCCATGGCGGCATGGAATCAAGTGTATGCGATGGATTTTCCCCCCATCCCGGATGAGAGGCTGTGGCCTGAGTGGTATGGGCCATCCGTGCGGCCCAACCCGGCCTTGCGCCGGAAGGCCCCGGGAAGACCCGTTTCCACACGGATAAGGAATGACATGGACCTCATCGAGCGTCCAAAAAAGCGCTGCGGTCTATGCTGGGAGTTTGGTCACACGAGACGCGGTTGTCCTAATGCCGCGCACCCGGAGGAATAGCTGGCGGCAGCATTCAAGGCCCCGTGCATGGCTCGGTTGTTGAGGCCCTGTGGGGTGCATGGTACTTTGTGCAGCACGTCTGCAAATAGGTTCAATTGTGTTGGTTTCGCGTCTGGTTTTTTTAATTATGCGTCGTGTTTTGGGGATCCATGTCGATCGATGTAACATGTTATGCTTTGCTTCCTTGTGTGTTCCCCACTTGA
>JASCZI010182452.1:2940-18494 GCA_036250425.1 Stylosanthes scabra
CCCTACTAGTCAGATAAAGAAGCTATTCACAAATGTACTTGAGCAATTATAAACATATGTGATGATTTAATGTTTGAAAGACTAAACCGCCGCTAACCGAAGCCTTCCCCCTTCTTTGGAAAATTGCACGATCCTCGTGCTAGGGGAATGAGATCCAATCCTCAATTTGTGGAGTCGGATGAGGTGGAATAGTCCTATTCCTCCTCTCCTGTGGAGTCCCAATCATGAGCTGCAGCTGGCTCCCCTCCGACTACATCGGTGCCCCACTGGTCGAGGTCCCCATCATAGTTCTAATAGTGTGAGTTGTCATATTCTCCTGGTCCCAGCTCAGGAGAAGGAGAGAATGGTAGAAGTGGAGAACAGGGAGGAGGATACTCTTCAGGATCTCCTACTTCTTCCTTCTCTTCGGCTTGGGTTGCAACCAAAGGAGGTTCCTCTGCGGCGGCTTCCTTGCCTTGTACCTCTCCTTCCTCGTCACTGGCAAGGTCAATTACCACAGCTTTCTTGGGCTTAGGTCGAGATGGGCCACCACGGGCAATGATTCTCTGAGAAAACCGCTTTCTGAGGGGTTTTATAGAGATTCGAGCGGCTTTCTTTCCCTTGATGTCAACTGATGGTGTCTCAACTATAGTTTGGGAACTTGTTTTTGGACTTGGCTCTCCTTTTACAGCTGTTATAGCTTGCACCAATAGCTTGTTTGGCCTGAGCACGGATCTGGGAGAAGTTGTTGTTGGCACAAAGGGAGGAAGCCCCGCCAAGCGCGGAGATTTTCGGGTGGGTAGCATGGTGAGTTTTCCTTTCCCCTTTGCGTCCTCAGATTACCTCTTTCGGTCCATCCTAAAGAAAGTTTGAAATAAGAGAGGAATCAATGTTCAAGCATGGTTGAGAAATAATGCAAGATCATGTCTTTCAAAAGGGAGAGTTGATGTTGGAGAGGGTAAATGAAAGTTTCTAAATTAAATCTTGACCCCAAAATGTTAGGAGAACATAGCTTTAAGGCAATAGATCTTCACACAAAAGAGTTGGATCAAAATTTAATCAAACACTCCATTGAAGATTTTCATCGAACACTTGGCGTGCCTATTTTTAGAAACAAGGATTTTGGGGGACCACCTAGTGCCCAATGCCTCAATCAATCAAATTAACATCAAACAACACTCAATTAATCATAACATCAATTAATCTCAAGCAAATTTGGTCATCTAGCTTAGTTCTCTAACCATTCTAGCAAATCCTACTTATTTACACTAAAACTAGCTAAGCATGTAAATTGATGAAGAAAGGGGGAAGAGGAAAACTTACTCGGCAATGCGGAGCAAGCGAATTCACACACAAAACCAAGGTATGAGTGGTGGTGTGTGAGTATGAGAGATTTGAAGATGAGAGGATTTGAGAAGAGATGAGAAAAGAGAGTGAAAATGAGAGTGAGAAAGGGGGCGTTCGGTTTAAGGGTGCAGGCCTGTCGCGCGGGCGCACCATGGCAAGGGCGTGGGCACGTGGTCAAATGGGGGCCCAAAAACGCGCCTTAATGGGCTCGCGCGGACGCGCGGTCAGAAGGGCGCGGGCGCGCGGACCTTGCAGTGGTTGGTCCGAGAGCTCAAAGCCCGAGGGCGCGGACGAGCCAAGGCCATCGTGCGGACGCACGGCCGTGCGCGCGCACCAAGAGAGGGGCGCGAACACGCCACATACTTGTGTTGCTTCGGCCGAATGTCATTATGCTCACCGCGCGGACGCGCCAAGGCCATCGCGCGGGCGCGCGATGCGTGCGGGCGCGTCATTAAGATGGTGCGGGCGCGCGGTGGCTTCAGATCGTGGATTTTGGCAATCTCAGATCGTGCGGCCGCGCCATTGCCCCTGTTCCAAATTTTTCTTTGTTTTTCTCTTTTTCTCATTTTTTTGTTGGGTGATTTCTATGTACAAACACAAGTGATGTGCTCACCCTTTCAAAACACATCAAACAAAAATCAACTAACTACCAAACACAAATATTCACAATTATTCACAAAAATCCATCAAAAGATTAGATTGGAAGAATTATACCATGGTGGGCCACCTAGCACTTTTGTTTAGTGTCCTTAAAGTTGGACGTTGTTGACTGGAGGGCTTCTTACTTCCACTTGGACTGGTCCTTCACCAAGTGGCGGGTCATGGCTTCACTGTGGTGGAGAACCTTCTTGAAAGCGTAAAGCTTCCCAATTAAATCTTCCACACTCTTGCACTTGAGTTCAAGCCTCCTCTTTTCTTCCTCTTCTTCCTTCTTTTCCTTCGAATTGTCCTCTCCTGGTTTCCTGATTTTTACCTTCTTCTTTGCAGGGTCCTTCTTCTTTTTCTTTACATGAGGGGGAGAACTCATCAACCCCTTTAGCCTCTTGAGTCTTGACTTCACCTCTTCACTTTGCTTTCTTTCATCCTTGTCTTCCTTCTTCAGTTGTACTTGATGGGCAGATTTCTTGCTCGCAGCAGGTGGTTTCCTTGGGTGGTAGACTTTTTCTATGTTTCCGACTTTAAAAGAAAACGCGTTGGTAATATAGTCAAGCTTGAATCCGACAGTCTGAAGAGTAGGTCTCCCTAGGAGAACTTGGGGTGTACCACCCTTGCTGTGCCTGGTGGACCGGATAACATGGAAGTCAGCGGGCACAGATAAGCTCCCGATCT
The DNA here is from genome assembly GCA_036250425.1 of Stylosanthes scabra. Classification (NCBI taxonomy): domain Eukaryota; kingdom Viridiplantae; phylum Streptophyta; class Magnoliopsida; order Fabales; family Fabaceae; genus Stylosanthes; species Stylosanthes scabra. The sequence goes on from JASCZI010182452.1 coordinate 5,596, forward strand.
TCACCATTACATCTTCTGCTATTCCTGCAATCGATACGATGCCCATGTCGGCAGTGGTGAATATGTCCTTCGTTGATCTCAGCGGTCCAAGATCCAATAGACAGTAGAGTTCATAGGGCATTACACTAGCACAAGCTCCCGGATCGCAGAGGCAATCAGGAATATTAATACCCCGTACCTCGCATGTGACCAAGCAAGGTCCAGGATCTTCACATTTCACTGGGAGAATAGGCTTGTGTACTTTTTCTCCTTCAAACACTGTAGCTAGGCAAAGCTTCCCATACTCCTCAATAACCTCCACTTTTTCCTTGCTAGTTTCCTTCACTTGCTCTTCTTCTACCACTTCCTTTGTCACATCCCCTTTTTCAACCTCTACCTCCGCTTTGCTTTCTTCCTCAACTTCTCATTCCTCCTCTTCTTCTTCAAAGTCCTCCTCTTCCGAGTCATCCGATTCTTCTGAATCATCCCACCAATCACCATCATCGGATTCTACCATTGCATTTGTCTTGGCAATTAATTTGATTTGCCATTCGGTTCTTGCATCTTTCTTCTCCTTTTTCTCATCCCCTTTTTCAACTACATTGATTCCTCCTTTAGGATTAGGGGGAGGTTGAGAAGGAAGAGGGCTTGGATTAGGTGGTGGTGGTGGTGTTGAAGTGCTTGGAAGCATTTGGGTTGCAAATTTGGTCATCAAATCGGTGAGATGAGAGATTTGAGCTTCGGTTCTTTTGGCAACCTCTCTCATTTCTTTGTTCTCTTGTTGATTGAGGCGGAAGGCTTCTTCATAAGAGAGTTGGGAGTTGTTGTTGGATGGGTAGGGTTGTCTACTATGTGGAGGTTGGTATCTTGTGTTTTGGGAATTTTGTGGTCGATGTTGTTGTAGGGTTGGCGGTATTGAGGTTGTTGGTTGGAATTCCAATGCCCTTGTTGATTGTCATGCCACCCTTGGGTTTGTGGTTGATATTGGCGGTTTTGTGGGGGTCCATCATAGTAGTTATGAGAAGATGCAATGAAATTATCTTCTTGCAATTGTGGGCATTCATCCGTGTAATGGGAATTACATGAACAAATCCCGCAATGCTTGGGTGGAGCTTGTGATGGTTGTGAGCTTTGAGAGGGGTGAGTTAAGAGTTTAGGAGTGGCTTGTTGGCTTTCTTTCATTTCCCGCAACATACTCGTTATGTCGGCCAAAGATTTTGCCAACACCGTGGTGTCTGAAGGTGCAATCTCATACATTCCTCTGACGCTTGAAGCGGCTCTTGTCTTGAAACACTGGTGGTTATCTGCTATAGATTCAATTAACTCCCATGCTTCCTCCGGAGTCTTGTTCATAAGGGTTCCTCCCGCAGATGCATCAATCATCGCCTTATCCGTCGGAGTGAGTCCTTGAAAGAAATAGTTGTTCAGCAGCAGATCAGAGATAGCATGGTGTTGGCAAGAAGTCAACAACTTTTGGAAACGCTCATAATACTCAAACAGTGTCTCCCCATGCAACTGAGTGATTTCGGAGATCTCTTTCCGGATAGAGTTTGTCTTTGATGGTGGGAAGTATTTTTCCAGAAACTTCCTCTTGAAAGCAGACCATTCGGCAGTTATCTCGCCTGAGAGGGAGTGGTACCAATCTTTGGCTCGCCCTTCCAGAGAGAAAGGGAAGGCGAAGGCTCTAACGGCATCCTCATCTTCGCCAGTCCTCCGAGTAGTGGCGCAAATAACATCGAAGTCTTTCAAATGCTTTATGGGATCTTCTCCAGGCATCCCATGGAATCTGGGCAACAAATTGATCAGACCAGTCTTGAATTCGAAATTCTCATTAAGCTCAGGATAACGCACTAGCTGATTTTCAAGAGCCACACTGGCTCCGGCCATTTGGCGGAAAGTGATTCTAGGTGGTTCTGCCATATTTAAGGTACCTGCGTGTGTAGGAGAGAAAAAATTTTCAGATTCAGAATCCGAGAGAGAAGAGTCAACATAAATTTCGTCGGTAGCAAGATTTTCAGTTTGAGAATACAGAGAATTCTCAAACTCAATCCGCCTCCTTACTTGCCTTGCACGCCTAAGCGTTCTTTCAAGTTCCAAATCAAGGTCTAGCAAGTCAGGATTAGGATTAGATCTTAGCATTCACCGAGAAATCAACACTAACTAACAAAAGAAAATCTACAACTACCATATTCACATATTTACAACAACCAAAACCGGCGCGCATGTTTAACTCCCCGGCAACAGCGCCATTTTGACGAGCGCTCCGCCCGAGGCGTCGCAACAAGATTAACCAGGGATTCCCTTATCCTTTGAAAACAAGTTTTAATATCGTTGTAGGGGAATCCGAATAGATTATGCCGCGAACAAGGACGGGACTCGATCAAACAAAAGAGTTGTCACAAGAAGCTTGCAACCAGTTTAAAATACCGAGTACGAGACTCAGGTCGTCTCCCAATGAGTTAACGCATGGGACGATTTTGGTTGTGAGAAAAAAATGGGGGTTGCAACTGTGGGTGAATGGTGATTAACAAGAGAGATAAAGGGAATCTGATAAAAGGGTGCTAGGCCATGGATCGAGATATCACTTGTGTCCCCATAAACGCCACTAATTCCCAAGTATAGATGTTTAGAATGTAATCCGCGGAGCCACACTCTACCAATTGGTCGAGTGGGTAGATCAACACCTTCCATAAGTCCCAGGGTTCTCATCTTCCAGAGCAACGGTCCTAGGTCTTTGGAACATGGATAAATCCTCCATGTTCACCTCATTAAGGACTCACTCTCTCTGGCGAAACCCTGGCTTCTACAGAAGATGCCAACCCAAGGATTAACAGCCGTGTCACTCATGAAGCCACACTCACCAATCGGTTGAGTGGGTAGATCAATGTCGTCCCATAAGTCCTAGGGTTCTCATCTTCCAGAGCAACGGTCCTAAGAATTTGGAACATGGATAAATCCTCCATGTTCACCTCATTAAGGACTCACTCTCTCTGGCAAAACCCTGGCGTCTATAGAACGACACCAACCCAAGAGTTAACACATCTTTTCTTTAGGAACTAGTGACTAGGATCATCCACAACTCAACCCATGACCATAGCACAAGAACACTACTACATAATTAAAGCAAATAAAACACTAAACTTGTAAAGGGAAAGAATTAAAGACATAATAGCAATTAAAGAGAAATAAACTTAGCAAGGTAAATAGAAGAGAGAATCAACAAGAAATTGCAAAAAGAACATAAACATAAACTAGAGATTGCAAGATGTAAAGATGAACAAATTAAAACTAGAAACTAGAATTGCATAAAGTAAAGAGAGCAAGTGTTCAACAATTAAACATGAAACAAGTAATAAAAGAAGAGTTTGGTTGGTGTTAGGGTTCCTAGGGATGAAGAACAAGAAGAAAACTAGAGAGAAACTAGAGACAAAATAAGAGAGATGGAGAGCTCCTCCAAAAATCTCCGAAAACTAAACAAAGGCTAAAATTGATGAAATGAGAGAATGTGTGTTGTGCTTCAGCTGTTCCTCCCCCATATAGGTTGAATTGGGCTTGAAAAATGGATGGGTCATGGCCCGGAAAAGTGAAATCCCCAAAATAGCCTTCATTTAAGTGAATCTACCGTCGCCGCACGGGCGCGCGAGGTCCTTGTCTTGGTCGTTACGAAATGGGGTGGCGCGGGCATGCCTTCTGGGTCGCGCGGGCGTGCTACCAACGGAAACTTCCATATTAAGGAAAGGAGGGTGCGGGCGCGCCGTCTTGAGGGCACGGGCGCGCGATCGACGCTGAGTTGGGCTCTTTTTTGGCTTTTTGTCCATTCTCCTTGCTTCTTTGTTCTTTTTGACTTTCCTTGGGCTCTTCCTCTACACTTTGGGCCTGAAATTCACTAACAAACATATCGAGGCACCAAGTGGGAGAAGATTCAAACAATTCACATACATGGAAGCTATTTTAACAAATTAATCAATTAAGGACACAATTATGCAAGAGATGGAAAACCTTGGTCAATCACTAGCAAATATGTGGAAAAAGTGTTGATGAGGGTATCTTTTTAAGCATGAAATTATCATAAAAAACCTCATCATCAGTGGGTTTCCCCGAATGGGCTGATTATCTCGCCAGCCTTGGCTACGTATTACCTATTGTATCGAGGGTTTGCAGTAGGTTCAAAGAAATCTTGTGTGGCAGCTACTACGTTATCATCCTGAAGCTGTGGGCATTCGTCAGTGTAATGCGAGTCGCATGAGCAAATCCCGCAGTGTCTGGTGGGTTTTACGCAGGGGCGGAGCTACCCTATGATGAAGGGGGGCAGTGGCCCCCCAACCTTTGAAGTAATTAATGTAAAATTGTATGTATTCTAGTTTTGGTCTCTCCTATAATTTTTATTTTGGCCCCTCCTTTAAAAAATAATTTTATAAATACATGTGGTGTATTTGTGTATAAATATAAATATATGTATTATTTTAAATTATTTTTAAAAGTGTATATTATATTTGAACATGTGTTTTATATAAATAGTTGATCGGTAATGCTATATATATTATTTTACACTTTCGTACACACTATTTTTTAGCACGAAAAATGTAAATATCAGTGAAAAAAAAAATTTTACCACCCTTAAAAAAGTGTCTAGCTCCGCCACTGGTTTTACATATGAAGTATTAGAATTCTGCTTCAGGGTAGCTGTATATGCCTGTTGACCCTCTTTTATCTCCTTAACCATGGCTACCAATTCCGCCAGAGTTTTAGCCAGCATAGGTGATTCAGTTGGCGCAACCTCGTGCACACCTCTAATTTTTGCTCTAGTGCTGAGGTGCTGATTGGCGTCACCCACTGTCTCAATCATCTCCCATGCCTCTTCCGGCATCTTGTTCATCAGAGCTCCTCCACTGGAGGCGTCGATCATTGCCTTATCAGTGGGTGTCAATCCTTCACAGAAGTAGTTGATAAGCAGGAAATCGGATATCGAGTGATGGGGGCACGAAACGAGCAACTTCTTGAACCGCTCGTAGTACTCGTGTAGAGTTTCCCTGTGAAGTTGTGCAATCCCAGAAATTTCCTTTTGGATAGCATTCGTCTTGGAAGGCGGGAAGTACTTTTCCAAGAATCTCTTCTTGAAGGTTGACCAATCAGAAGTTACGTCGGCAGGCAGGGTATGGTACCAATCATTCGCCCTATCGTCCAGAGAGAAAGGCAGAGCGAAGGCTTTCATTGCATCGCCATCACCACCGGTCCTTCTGGTGGTGGCACAGATAACCTCAAAGTCCTTGATGTGCTTGATGGGGTCTTCACCCGGTCTGCCACAAAATTTCGGCAGAAGGTTTATCAATCCGGACTTGAGTTCAAAGTTTGCATTAAGTTCAGGAAATCTGTTGGGCTGGTTGTCGAAGGTTGTGCTTGCGCCACCCAGCTGTTTGAGAGTTAGTCGTCCGCCATGGTAGGGGTACCTGAAACGGAAGAACTAGATTGTGTATCATGAGACTAAAAATGATCATATATTTTATCTCAATTACTTAGGATTTTACAACATATTTGTGCATAAATGAATATATATTTGATGAATATTTGTTAGAGTCCATTAAATTACAAATTATCAAATTAGTGTCAATTTTGTGTAATTTTGCATCATATTTTGTTAAGACATTAATTTGGGCTCTAAACTAGTTGTATGCATGTTTATACCCAACCTGTTTTCGTATTTTGAATGTATCTTTCTGCGTATAACTCCAAATTTTATATACATTACATGCCTGAAAAGCTAAGAGAATTTTCTACAATTGTTGTTGAAATAGGTACTTGCATATTCGGACGTTTACAATGTCAACTTTGGCTCACAAAATAGACCTGATGTGCGGTCTTTGTAAATTTTGGCAGAATCTAATGATTTGAGCACAACTTGAGCTAGAAATATCATTTCAACCTCAAACCACCGCCATTTGAATCATAAGATCTGTGTATAAAACATGTTAAAAAATCAGAATTTAATTCGTTGATTTGAGGTATGAACTGAACCAATCAACATGGAGGATCTACAAAGTTAAATATCTCAAGCTCATGTTGCTGACTTGAAAAACATCTGGAAAGAATTGATCATATCTTCTTTGTTTCTAATTGGATTTCTGCATATCATAAGTCCAAATTCAAGAACTTTTCTGCATATCTTTTACTGTTCACACAATTTGGCCATCTAGATAGAGAAAACAGGCTGTCAATAAAATTGGACAGATTTTCGCGGAAATTGACATCCTGTAGTAAAATACATGTATCTCTCTCATTTCTCAACGTATCAAGGTGATCTTTGTGGCCAAATTCAAAGGAGAGATAGGCCTACAACAATCTGCAGCCACCAAGTCTGAATTCACACATATTCTGGTCGAAATTTGATCAACAAGTTGCAGCTGATGATGTAAGCAATGATTTCAGCATCAAGGGTAGTTTTGGAATTTTACATGTAATATTTTTTCTATATAAAGGGCACCAAAATCATAAATTGAGAAGAGGAAAACAGGGAATGAAGAGCTTAGATCATAAACACTCTCTCATAATTTAGTTTAGGTTCTTAAGTTTTATTTTTATATTTTTAGGAATTCAGTTTCTTTTATTTTGAGTGTAGTTTGTTTATGTTGCATGCATTACATTTCTTATCTTTGAATCTCATATTTACATTCATGTCTTTAATTTTGCATTAACTTCCTAACTTATCTAACATTCTAACATTTACTTTCTTGTATACTAACATTCTAACATTTAATTTCTTGTCATTTAATTTCCATGATCGGCTGAGCCGTCAAGCTGACATTTACTTTATTGCACTCTAACATTCTAACATTTATTTCCTCGTATACTAACATTCTAACATTTACTTTCTTGCAATCTAACATTTACTTTCTTGATTTTTAATTTAATGTCTTTATTTTCTTTCTTTATGTTTGAGTAATTTTCTCTACTGATTCGAATATCTAATTACCACGGATTATGTTGGAACTCTAGATCTTCATTCAAATTAATTATCTTTGTTTCTTTAATTTCCATTGTTAAGTTAATTATTCATTCACGGTGATGGTGAATCATTAGCTTAAACAATTGATGATGGTTAATTTATATGAAGGTCAGTAGTATAAATTGTCTTTTCTCTTATCCCGAATAATTGGAAGGTTAGTACAATTAATTTAGATAAGATGACATCCTTGGCAAATATTAATCTGAAGGTTAGTAAGGTTAGTTTTGTTGAGAAGAAAAATTAAGATTAGATTCCGATGTGAATCTAGGCTAGCTAATTGGATTTAAATAACTAATCTAGATTATTTAGAAGGTAATGGTTATTCTTTCTACTTAATTGAAAATTAGTTAATCCTAACGGTGTTTAGGATTTATTGAAATTAATATGTCTAAACTAATTAGGGGTATCGGTTGATCTTCTAGTTGTTTAAGATTTATTAATTGCTAGAATTAAAATGATGGATTAATGAGCGGTTGCCTTTAATTACTCACTAGCCACATGATAATTAAAATTTAATGAGTCATGATAATATAACCGTGAAAAAGGATTATCGAGTCAGTATTTTCAATTTATAGTTTATTTTCTTATTATATCATAAAAGAACATTCCCAAACAATTTCACTAAATTTACAATCAACTGTTTATTTCCTTCAACGAGGTACGACCTGGGCACACCACTAGAGCTACGCATATAGAGTGTTACCAGAATTTTTCTTAACTGTTATCAAATTTAATTTGGTGGGACGGTGAAGGCGACATCAGCGTTTTCTGCCCCATCAGTGTATCAGAGTCGGAACTAGAATTAGAAGAATAAAAAAGATTGTTATTTAATGCCGGTCTCGCAAGTTCAGCTCGGCGCCTGGCTTGCCTTGTTCGGCGTAAAGTTCGTTCAATTTCAGGATCAAACAACAGCGAACCAAGATCCGAATGCGACCTTAGCATAAAAATAACAATTCAAAAAGAAAAATAAAACAGTATGTACAGTATTCACAGACAATAAAAAACAAACAAATATTCCGCTTTCCCGACAACGGCGCTAAAAACGTGACACGCCCGCTCGGGTGGGGATGCTTTCGTCGTTGTAGTTGAAAGGACCTTTTCCCCCACGGGCTGCGTCGAGACGTTTTAAAAAGATTTCACAGGGGTGCAACCAATTACCGAGTATGAGACTCGTGTTGTTCTGCTAAGGAAGCGAAAGGGAAAGTTTATTTTTGATTGGGGTTTGGTTGCAGATGAGTTTGTTTGAAAGCAGTTCGCAGTTTGAAAGCAGTTGAAAGCGGTTGAATAACAATAATAATAAAAGAGTATCCCGGCCATGGGTTGAAATACTGTGAATCCCTATCATTGCTGCTGTGTCCCAGATCGATTATACACCCCTAGGAGGAACCTCTGCACATCCTTGATTAACTAGCTGTGAGGCAAAGGACCCACAATACTGGGTTCGAGACGAACTCACAAGGGTGCGGGTATGGCGTTGGAGTCAGCGATCCAACCCCTTTTTATAATTGTTGAACGACTCTCTAGAGAACCTACTATCACCAGGTTAATCCTGTTGTCACGAGGACCTAATGCGCTTATGTAAGCTGGCATTGGAGTCTATGATCTAACAACCAGGGCTGAACGAACTCTTTAAGGATCCCGCTGTCACCGAGTCAATCCTACTGTCACCAGGTCCTAATGCACTTTTACCCGTTCTCACCGTGGTGAACCTCGTACCGTAAGGAACTTGCCACTATGCTAGCACGGGTGTTCGTATAGCATTATGGGCTTAACCCGTTCCTTCCCCTCTGATCCGTTGGGGCTCGCAGCTAAGGTCATTTGTACATTTCACCCCACAGCCGAGACACTATGGGACTCTACTCACTAATTGCGGAGATCATAAAAGCGTGGAATTAAACGGGCAGCATAACAGTATGTAAAATCGCAGTTGCATAAAAAGTAAACGGACAGAATAACGGTAAAGTAATTTGATTAAAAACTGAAGTTTGACAGAGTAACAGTAATATAAACAAACAAGTAATAAAAATAAAAAGTCTGGCTAGTGAATGGACAAGAAAACCTAAAATGGAACCCTAGAATCTAAGCTAAATGTGGAAGTGGGCTCCCTTGAAATGGTGAAAGGCTCCTCTATTTATAGATGCTGGAATTCACCTATGCGTACACATGGAAGCTTCACATGCGTACGCATAGGTGCCGAGATCAGCATTTGGGCGTGCCGCCCACGCTTGGATGCGTACGCATGCCTCTATGGGATGCGTACGCATAGGCTCCAGCAATGGCCTTCTAGGTTTTGTTGCGATCTTTTCGTTCCTCTCGCTCTCTCCGGCCACTTCCGCTCCGAACTCCACCTATTAAATCCTGAAATAGTTAAGTGCACACATCAAGGCATCATGCGGAACGGGAAACAGTTCAAAACATAGTAAATGTTGGCCGAAATAGCAGATAATTACAATTACAGCCCTAAGGAACTACTAAGTGCAATTAGACCAATTTTGCTAGTGTTTAAGTGCTGAAAGTGTGATAATTAGTCAATTAAAGTAGTGAAATTACCCATCGGAACGGGTTTCATCACCGACGACGATGGAAACAAGATAAAGAAAGTGGAGGCGGTTGCGATATTTCTTTGGGAAAGAGAGTTGTTGCTGAGGAAAAAGAGTGGATTATGGAAAATGATTTGATTTCTTTCTTGCACTGCTTCTATATCATTTGGTTTCTTTGTTTTGTAGTTGATGAGTATTAGATGATCCCAAAGGAATTTGTTTGTGCTTTGAACTGCTTTGAATTTTTTTTTTTTTTAAAAAAAGGTGAGTAGTGGCAGTGGATGGATGTGTATGATGGTGATGGTACTAATGGAGAGAAAAAGTGAAGACCGAAGAAAAAAAGAAGGGGTGGTGTTCCTGAAAGAGGAGATGACGATGAATGTAATTAATTAGGGGTAGAATTGGAAAAGAAAGATTGAGTAACTTTTTACCATCAAAAGATGAATCGAAGGTGTAAAATTGATACAAATTAAAAACTTAAAGGATAAAATTGAAACAAATTGAAACTTAGGGTAATTTTGAAACTTTTGATAAACATTAATGACAAAAAATATACTTTACCCTTAATTTTATTATTTTACCAATCTTTATTTTTAATACATAATTAGATATTTCTCTTCTTTTATTATATTACGATTACGATAATTATCAGAATATAATTTTAAATATATTTCAATTATTTGAAATTCTCTTTTCACATGTTTTATTATAATTCAATAAAAATTACTCTACATTAAATTAACTAATAATATTAATAATTACGTTAAGTGATAATAAATAATAAAAATAATTATAAATATTATTATGTATTTTGAAATAGAAAGTCCATGGAGCCAATAGTATGGGTGGCTCATAAGAGCCAATATCATTTCTTTCTCTTTTTTTTTCCTTTTCTAACCCCACCCATCTCTCTAATTAGATTTGTTGGTTCTTTAATGACTCCTTAACCTTGATTTCGTAACACTATTCATTTTGAATTGCTAACTAAAAAATGTTAACGACTACTAGGAAACAAATATTTTTTGGCGACAACTTAAAAACAAATATTTGGACATATGTAAAAGAAAATTATTTGTGATTATTTTATTTGAAAGAAAAATAGTAACAAATAATTTTTAATCAAAGTCAATAAATAATTTAAATAATATTTTAAACATAATAATATTGTCAGGGTTAAAAATAAAGTGTATCAAATTATACAGTTACTAATAATAAAATGTAGGGCAAGTTACCTATATGGACTAAATGAAAACCAATATTATCAGATTGCACCGTTTGCCATTTCTATGGAATTCGTGAGACCCTGCCATGGATTCAGGGATATGTTTAACAAATTTTAAGGGATCTGTGGCAAGGTGCCATGGATCCAGACCAATTTTTTTTTTAAAGTTAATTTTAATTATTTATTTGTTATTAGTGTTTAATAAAATTAACACGGATAAATGCTACGCGTCGTATCATTGAAAGTTACCGTGAGCGATAAAAAAAATTGTAAACGACATCTACGAAAATATGAATATGTACATAAATACACGAAATACAAATGTCTGCAAGTTCTGATACACATAAAGTAGTGCGCGAAATTAAAGTACATAAATAACGTAAGAAAACTACATATAGCCTCCGGTGCCGCACCCTCGACAACGTAGAGCTCTGCACGCCGACCCCTGTGCTGCTGGCTCGTCTGGCTACTCAGCTGGTGCAGGTGACGCTGGAGAAGTAGGCAGACGGGCAGGCTCCATAAACGGTACGTCCCAGGATCCACCCGGCACGTGTGCTGCGGATGGAGGAGTCCCACCAAGAGCCATAAAGAGATGCGATGGACCGGAGAAGGGCTCGTTCAGGTCGAGATGAACATGAAAGCCATCGAATTGCATGTCCGGCCTGTAACCACTGTGGCCCTCATGCAACACGTTGCTAATAAAATGCTGAAATCCCAGGCTAGATAGCCCGTCTCGGAACGCCTGCTGCGACAGGGAGCTCATACTCGATGGGATCGTGGTCCCCTGGGTCTGAGGGGTGGATGAGAGGTAAGCTTGTGAGCTTGCCCCCGCCTTCTCTACCGTTTGACTGGTGCTGGCACCGCCCTGAGTTTGTTGGGTAGGCGTCACGCCACCCCCCTCCCCGCGGCCTCTACCAGCTCTGCCGCCTCTACGGGGTTTGCCCGCCCCTCTCAGACGTGCGTAGGTCTCAGGCATGCGCCTAATCTTCTGCGTCGGTTGCGCGGCCGGCGCATCCTCAGCCATCATGTCTTCCAACCACGCCAATCCTGAGCGGTGGTCCTCGTCCGAACCATCATCCTCCTCCCAGGTCGCTTGTTATCCAGCACATGAGGCACGTCAGGTCGCGCTGAATGTGGACCTGACTGTCTCTGTGTGGCCTCAACCGGGATGTCGTCAGGTGGCAAACGATGGAAATGATCAGCGGGGACAAGGTACCTCCTAGCGGCGAGGATCCACCACTGAATGAAGTCTGCAGTCGGGCCGGGATCAGCAAACTATACAACCTCAAACAACTGCTCAAACCTGCATGCCCACAGACCGTAAAATAAGGTAAACTACGAACAATAACTCAAAGTAAACCGGAAACCATAAAGTAAACCGGAAACCATAAAGTAAACCGGAAACCATAAATTAAACCATACCTGGTTGGCCAGAGTGCATACCAACGCTGATACGTCTGCGGAAACCACTGGTCACTCCCACGTCTGTCCCTCGAATGCAAGAACTCGATGTTCAGGGCCGAGTGAGGACAATTCTGCACCCCTCCAAACTGCAGGATCACCCGATCAACCTGGTGCCACTCGATGGTCCTAATGTATATAAGTGGGATGATCGAGCACCAGAGGGCCCTGTGATCCTCCTGCAGAATGCATCGATCGAGCACCGCCTTGATACGCTCTGATCTCGGCAAGTGCACCAAATCGTACAAGTAATACCACTGTGAAGTGGGTATCGTTCCCACGAGGCATAAGGGATCAAGCAATACTATCTTTTAATCAATCTAAGCAGATCAAAATAAAACTTTGGAGAAGAGTGATGATGAATTCGAAATTTAAGAGTTAAATAAGAATAGAGTGCAGAAATATTACTTGAGAATTAATCAGTGGAATGGAATGTTAAGAGTTTTGGAGATGTCTTTCCCTTGAGGGCCAATGTATACATTCAATCACAATTCTAAGGTTTTCATAAATCAAAGCACAACGAATCTAGAGTAACTAAATCCTAATCTCTTAGTGATTCAGTTTCCAATTACCTAATCAAAAGCTAAGTTTTTAGTCAATTAATCAAATAACTAGATGAAGCCCTAAATCAGATTCTAACTCTTATGAGTCTCAAAAGTGATCCTAGATTAGATTAAATGTCACTCTATCCAAACTA
>JASCZI010182453.1:6434-18478 GCA_036250425.1 Stylosanthes scabra
TAGTTTCATCTTTTACCTTTTTTATTTAAATCTTGACTGATAATATTGATTAATGTTGTTTTTGTTATAATCACAGAGCATGCATTGATGCAATCTATCACTGAGAAGAGTGATGTTTATAGTTTTGGTGTGGTCTTACTCGAGGTCCTCACAGGAAGGCACCCTTTGGATCCAACTCTTCCTGAGGGTGCAAACTTGGTTAATTGGGTCAAGAACCACTTGGCTAACAAAGGAGAAGAACCATTTGAGATCATTGACACAAAGCTTAGAGGGAGAAGAAATGACCCTACTATGCAGCAGCATCATGAGATTCTTCAAACTTTGGCTGTGTCATTTTTATGTATCAGCAACAATCCTGATGAACGTCCTACGATGAAGGACACTCTTGCAATGCTTAAGGAAATTAGACCCTTTGGTGAAGCCTCAACACTTCCCTAAGAATTATGCAGTTTCAGATGAATCTTCTAACTAGATAAATACATGCATGTTCATAGTAATTGTGCATAGTGTATTGGTATGCCAGTTAGAGCTGGCTAGAATAATCAGAGACATTAAAATGTAATCTTAATTAGATATACAATTAAGGAAGTGTTCTTAGATCTTCTTGGCCACAATTTTACTTTACAATTCAAGTTTCTGTTACTGTTTTATGTGATAAACAATGTGGACAAAATAATAATAAAGTGAAAATGAAACAAATATATATAAGTTTGAATTAACAAGATTCCTTGACTGTATCTTTTTCCTCTCTATCTCTTCCATACAGACAGACACAGACACAGACATGGTCCCAGGTTTCAAAGCTTCACATGTATTCCATGTGCTGACTGAGGGAGACTTCTTATTCCAGTGATTGGAAACTCTCCCATAAGCACATATTTTCAAACTGGGATTCTATTTCTTGCACATGTGTATGCAATGCATACAGGACCATTATCCTCACAACATTGAATGATAATAACAACTCATATACACATTGCACAAGTGAACAAGACAATAAAATTCTCTCTGCCATAGAAAAAAGTTTGGTCAAAATTCTCTCTGCCACATTTTTTAAGGGAAAAGAAAGGTTATGTATTGTTTATCAGGAGGAAGACAGAAAATACTGCACTTGAATTTGTCATATTGTTGACTCACAATTATTCCCACCAAAATGTTGTTTTTCTTTCTTTTCTTTGATCCCAAATGGTGAAAAGGGAGTTTTGTAAGTTTATATCCCTTCACATTCACTTGAATATCTTATTAAAAATTTATTATATCCATTCATCTTTTCCTTCCTTTTCTCTCTATATCATTTAAAAGGATAAAAACTTTAGCAGTAGTACTTATTCAATTCACTTTTTTAGGATACTATATAAGAAACTCCCTCCCCAAAATAAAATCTTTTTAAATTAATGCAAGAAAAAAAAAATTACTGCATGTCATGATACTAGCCGTCTTTGATCCATGTCATGAAGACTCAACTAAGTTTTTCTGTTGGCCGTCAAAGCCCTAACACAACCTTCCTCCTTTATCGCACTGCTATCAGACTGACTATGTTTTATGGTATAGAGTGTTGGGCGGCCAAAGGGGAGCACAAACATAAGTTAAGTGTGGCAGAAATGAGGATGTTGAGATGGATGTGTGATCATACATGATTGGATAGAATAAAGAACGAAGATATAAGGGAGAGAATTGGAGTAGCACCTATTGTTGAAAAGATGATAGAATCGCATCTCAGGTGGTTTGGACATGTGAGAAGAAGATCGACAGAACACCCAGTTAGAAAGGTAAATGAGATGGAAGGTGTACAAGGGGTGAAAGGTCTCTCTGTAGACAAGATACATAATAGAGCTCAATAGAGTCGTTTGATCGATGTAATCGATCCCACCTGATGTGACAAGGCTTTGTTGTTATTGTATGTCATGATACTCGGCCCTCCCAAGTCTCCATCACTTGTGTAAATAATTCAACAGATGTCATTATATAATTAGCATTGATTATATATAGCCGAATTTGAAAGCAATCTTTCACAATTTTCTTTTCAAGCACACAATGGAAATAAGCACGTGGTAGATGTTTCCAGATAACTTCAACACACCACAGCTCCAATCCAATCCAATAATAGCAGGGCATGCAACTAAGAATTGACTCCACAAAGCAAACACTTCACCTTAGTGGTGCTTTTGCTGCTTTATCTCAACCCTCAGTGTCAATACAAAGCAGCTTCAATGTACTCAGACAAGTGAAGTCTTTGATCAAGTTGATGAGGGGCTATGAAATGACTACTTTTTTGTTGTTGCCATGGCACTATGATGAGAGTCAATGGTGGCTCCTGGCTCCATCCCTACCACCATATTACTATGTACACATTTCAGCAAACATTTCTGGACCCTACTGTCAATGGAATTTCCAGATTGGACTTTGAGTTTTGGATAGTGTCCCATTTGTCTGATCACTATGGAGGATCCTTCTTTTGTCCTTCTAGTTTCTTCAATATCAAGTTAATGACATTCCAGCCGAATCCACGGTATTGGAGCCACCTTATGATCCTTGATTTCCTTGTCTCTACGGATATGTTCTGACCACGTGACCACTGCTTTGAGGCCTGAGCATAAAGATGATCAATGGATTGCTTTGACAAGCCAATAATTGGCTTCTGATCTTCTTCGCAATCATTGCCCTTGAAAACAACTTCAACTGCATTCTCAGCATCAGCTTGACTTACTCCCTTCTTGAAAAGTACCTGACACAATAATTAAAACTCCATTACACAAAAATAATGCCCTTAAAGATAAGTGTGTAGTGCAATATTTGTGCTTTGGCCTAGTTTTTGTCCCCCCATTGAGGAACCTTCAAGAATGCACGGGTTAGGTGCATCTAAGAGAAATCATGAGGGGTGAAGATTGAAGAATGAAACCTTCAATGCATTTGCCATATTGGGAAAGAATGAAAAAACAATGGAATCAGATAACTATGGAAATGAATAGAATTGATGAGACCTCACTGAAATAAGTAAGTAAAAGGTGAAAACAATACTAAATAAATTGCAAAATTAATAGCACTATGAGTTGAATTTTTGACACAGAAAATTACATATCTTGGGGAATAAAATGATTCTTATTAATTATAACCTTGACCTTCAATGCTATTATCCATTCTCACGCGTGCACTCTCAACAATTAATTCCGAAAAAAGAGAAAATGCAGATGCATCCTGCACTGCTGAATTTGCAAGATGAGGTCACTATGCATTACAGTTTTTCCTCCTAATCCTACCTTCTCAAATGAACAGAAATTTTAGCGAACACTTACGCAAGAATCATATCATCCTAGATATTTCCACAGCTAGATATAAATAAAGGAAGAACAAAATTACAATATAAACAAGCTTACTTGTTTGATCCGCCTCGGCCCCCAGGTTGACGAAGACCATCTAGATTGAGCTAATGATTCAGCATACAGCCTATCATTGATCATTCCACTGAAACAAAGAAAGAAATAGAAAACAGTCACCATAAACCCAGAAAGGCAGAAAAATCAAACATTACAATAGAAGTTATTTTTAACTCGGCCTATGTTTACATAGCCGGTCCAAAGCCCGGATAAACGAGGAGGGGTTGTTTGGCCTGCGACAGCCAATGTAAAAGTGTAAAACAGTGCAGCATGCCAGCATCCCCATACATGGCCACGATGCAATGACGTCTTTGGAACCATGTAGGGTTGTGTTAGGCCTACGACAGCCAACGTAAAACTGTGTCTATCTCAATGTATGAACATGATGCAATGATGTCTTTGATCCATGTAGCCGACTCCGGCTAGTGGGAAAAAAGCTAAGTTGATGATGATGATAATAGAAGTTATCTTTAACACACCTCCTCTGAAACTTGTTTATCACTGCCTCCACTACATTAGGAGAGAATCTTTTCCCAAGCAACTTCTTTCGCAACTCGACTGCTGTGAGTGCCCTGAGAAGCAGAGAGAAAGACATGCTTTAAAAAAATAGTAATAAATTTGATTGTAGAGAACAAAATAAGGGTGATGGGAACAACAACTAACCTATATGCAAGAAATTTAATAGCTGATTCCTCAGCATCATTGATAAATTTGTCAATTTGCATAGAATCTTGTTCAGAAAGATGGACTGATAACTCTTCACCGCTCTCTGCAGCCTCTTCCATTTCTTCACAACCTACAATTCACAAATTAAAATCACATTTTTCTTAACATTTTGTTTAACCCTGCAAATTGAAGCACTAGTGACTCCCAAATCATGACCTAGAGTGATATCATACTAAAAAGATGTTAGATAGTTTACCTTCTTCAAAGTTATAAACCGGTAAGCTATTGTGAATTTCATTCGGATTGCGAAAATTTTCGCACCGCGTAACACTTCCATGCACACCTTTTCTGTCATTTAAATTCTTTGGCACACTTGCATCAGGATGGCTAGAACAGCTAAAATTTTTCAAGTTTTTCCCTGGCAGAGAAGTTTCAGATGAACTAAAGTTCCTGCCCTTCAAGAACACAATGTGACACTTCAAAAGGGTCCTATTTTTCAAGTTTCAACCCAAAAAAGAAAAAGAAAAAAAAAGCACAAAGCAAAAATAAGTATACATGATAAGAATCAAGCTAAAAAATTTTCAGAATCTATGCATCCTACACAAAAAATCTGAGTTATTTATCAGAAAGAGATTGAAGAAATTCCTTCACTAGAATCCAATTCCATCATTGGGTACCTAAAATTGCAACTTACTAACTTAATTACATTTAAAAATTAAGACTTTCTGTGTCTTGGTTTCCCTCACTGTTTTCTTTCAACTAAAAAAAAATTGGAAATTTTGAAGCAAAATGAGAAAAGCAACTCACTGACGAATTGAGAAAACGCGAGATGGAAGCTGGCACGAGATTTTGAAGCCGATGTTTCCCGCGAAAGATAACATGATTATTGAAATCGAATTCTCAATTTTAGCTCAACACAAGTGTTCGATTCATTTGATTTTCACGCTTTCGTTTCTTTTCGGTTTTTTTGGTTCTTTTTTTCTGGAATGGGTTTTGGGCCTTCATGGACCATAATGAAACACATGTGGTCAATTTGGGCTTTGGGGTTTAGCCCATATTTGTAATTTTTTAACAAAAAATCCCAAAAAAATATATTTCTTGTATATTTATTTAGAGAAATATTATTCTTGGAAAAGATAATAAGAGAAATGTTTTGAGTTAACCTCCTGAATTTTCAATTCGCTAATAAAAATGTACACAAATTTTAAGAATGATAAATGTGTCTCTCGATATTATTAAAATACAATAAATATACCATAAATTGGAAAGAAAAAGTTGATCGAATAATGTTGAAATTGATAGGTTTATTGCGTTTTTATAATATTAAGATGCACATTTGTCGTTTTTAAAAATGATAGGCACTTTTGGTAACGAATTGAAAATTCATGGATAATTTTAGTGTTTAACTAATGTTATTTTTACATTAAAAAAATAAGTATCTCCCGCAAATTTGGCTATTTTACTTTAGTACCTTTATTTTCGAAACTTATTCCTTAAATACATTTGTTTTCAAACAATTGACGCAGCTGCCCCGTTTGGCCACGGTGGCATCTAATATTTTTTTTTTTACTTGCTGACTCGAAGGCGCCTTTACATCTAGCGAAATCTACATGGAGGCGTGGAAGCGGCTAGCGCCTCTCTATGAGATGACGCGCATTTAGAGTGAAAACAATTTTGCGAAAGGCGCTTCTTTGTTGAGAAACGCTAAATCCTTTGCCAAACGAGGGCAGTTATGTCAATTGTTTGAAAACAGGGGTATTTGAGGAATAAGTTTTGAAAACAATGGTACTTGAGTAAAATAGCCCACAAATTTAGTAAGATAGAAAAATTGAACAACTAAAGATATTGTATATTTTTTCTATGCTATATTCATTTTAATATTGATACTTACATTTAGATATACAAAATAACATTTCATATTTTAAATAACAAAGCATGATATATGAATATGATACTAATAATTTAACAATGTTGTTATCTAAATTCTATCGCAGTTACTATTAGATAGTTCATGACAAGAAGAAAAGAAAGAAAAAAAAAAGGGTTATGCTAGGTGAATTGAGAGAATAATGCTAGTGAAACTTGGTCTTTGAATGTATGAAATTACAAGATTGGAGAATCTTAATCTTAATCTTAACTAGTTCTCCAAGCATACAAGAAATGACAAAAACCTATGAGAGATTGAGTCTCTCCTGCTATATCAGATTTGCTGCTATCCTCAGATTTTTCTGAGCTACAAGGATCCAAGATTCCAGGCTTGAAGATGAAAACTCCACGCCCTGATGAACCAATCTCATTGAATAGCCAATCATGAACATCCCAAAACATATGAACTGGCAAGTTATTCACCATCAGAATTTCATTCCCTCTGAACTTCCAATTCAGGTTCATGATCCTACTTGTCAGCATTCCATCTATGCTGATCCACATTTCCGGATCGTCCGGACCGGATAGCGAGGTCTCAATGACGATGTCATGCTCCTTTTCGCCGTCATACAACATCGCTTTCGTGCAAAACATCTTCTTCCCAGACACATTTTCTCTCTTGCACAGCAATTTGGCCTTTTCTGGGGATGGTTTTGATTTTGTTCTTTCATAAGCATCCTGTTCTAAATCACCAAGCAGCAGAGCCACCTCTTTCTTGTACACCAAGGCAACGTAATAGCCCGAGCTAGGCTGCGGATTGTTGGAGAATTTCGCGTGCCGGAAATCCCAGAAGACATCTATTCTTGCCTTCTCTATTTCAAAGGACTTAAGGCCCTTCTTCCCCCACGCGTGGCCGGATTCGAAATCAATCTTGCAGGTGAACTTATCAGAAGAAGGCTCTTCCAGGCTCATAGAAAGGGAATGTTCTGTAGGACTCTTGCACCATGTCACAATCACACTACGATAAGATTCTGCTAAGTTTGTATAATACACAAAGGTGACATAATTCTGAAGGGCATCTTTCCTTGCAGCCTCTCTTTTTGCCGCCTCGTCCTTATTATTATTCGGGGGAGGAGCACTCCTCCTCGACCGCCGGTCAGGAAGGGATATTTTCACGGCTTCTAAAAGAGAATTCGCCATTGCTTATAGGATTGATAGTTGATCCTTCTTTAAGGAAAAGAGATTTTCTGTTTCCCCATTGGAAATGGACAAAACAAAATCTCTTGCTGATAAAATGATTGATTGATTATGCAAAGCTTGGCTTGGAAATGTACCAGTAAGGATGTTAGAAGAATTGAAGAGGAGTTACAATTTTGTGATATGAAAGAAGATGATAGATGAAAGAGAATCAATCAAGGCTTAACGAATTGCAATGTGAACTAATAATCTCTATCCTTTTTCTTCCCTATTAATAGGTCAAGTTTCTCTCAAGTTTGAAGATGAAAAAACAAGTGTAATATAGTTCCAAAAAAATAGTATAGTAAAAGAATAGGAAATCAATAACAGACCATATTCTATAAATATCATTAAATATTTAAAATATGGCAGTGAACTTATGTTAATAAACTCGGCCTATGTTTTACATAGCCGGCCCCAAGCCGGGAAAAACGAGGAGGGCTGTTTAGCCTGCAACAGCCAACATAAAACAGTGTCGCATCCCCATACATGGTCACGGCGCAATGACGTCTTTGGAACCATATATGGTTGTGATAGGCTTGTGACAGCCAACATAAAACTGTGTCGTATCTCAATGCATGGACATGACGCAATGACATTTTGATCCAAGTAGCCGACCCCACCTAGTGGGAAAAAGGCTTGGTTAAGGTTAAGGTAAGTGAATTTATGTTAATAGAGAAACAATAATTATGTTAATAGAAAGGTGATAACACGGGTGCAGTTGAATTCATGTGTAGTTGTCATTTTGAAACCATCAGATTTAAAACTGTGTCGTATCTCAATGCATGGACATGACTCAACGACATTTTGATCCATGTAGCCGACCCCATTTAGTGGGAAAAAGGCTTAGTTAAGGTTAAGGTAAGTGAATTTATGTTAATAGAGAAACAATAATTATGTTTATAGAAAGGTGATAAGTCGGGTGGAGTTGAATTCATGTGTAGTTGTCATTTTGAAACCATCAGATTATATTTTAGTCAAACATGTCAATTTATTTAAGGATGATTAATAAGCAACTTCACATGAAGTCAACTGCATTTGAGCATTCATCTAATAGAAAAACAGACCATATTCTATAAAGTTTAAATGCACAGCATAAATATATTAATGCAATCAACTTTTAAGTAAAATTATGTACTGCATAAACAACACCACCTCCTGGTTTCATTAACATACATAATTCATGTTACAAAGGATCATGATGATTCAAGAAAATGAAGAGAGATCTCACAAAACTGACCTCAAGAACTCAGCCTCTACACAAGTACATGAATGAGCCGGCACCACATGCACATCAATACCAGTATCTGTACAAAAAATAAATAATAGAAGGGAAGAAAAAAAATCATTTTCCAACAAGAATTCCTCAAGATGAAGCAAAAAACTTCCCGCGAGGCGTAGATCTGCTCCTTCTAAATTCATGCATTGTGGTATTGCTGCGGCCAGAAACATTTATAAGTTTGTTTTCGACTTTGCTTGTCAATAAAGGCTCAGCTGCTTGCACCATTCCTCTGCTTGTCACAAAAAAAAAATGTTCAGTTATGTTATTAATGAAGCTATGAATATGAATATCATCATGTTAACAAGCAAATTATTCCTTTATTCATACCTTGATCCTATGTTTTGAAAATTCCTTGACATGTTCTGTCGAATAACTTTCGGATTCAAAATACCATGGACTGCAGACTCCATGAACCTGAGATCATTTTCTGGCTCAAAATAATCTCTCTTTTGAGGTGCAACTGCAGTTTTTTCACCAGAAGTTTCCATATCAGGTTTTTGAATCCTAAAGGGTATTTGTTGAGGATGATGCTTGGCCTTAGACTTACTATCAGCCTTGCTTTTCTTGGTAACACCTTGTTTTAGTACACTAAATACTTGCTTGAATTGTTCCTCTTCCTGTTCTTGATGAACTTTCCTGGAGCTGATCTTTTGAAGGTTAAGAATTGTTTCAGAAATGTTGTTGCTGTCTTGTTTGGATGTCTCTTGCGAATTCACATTCGCCTTTGAGTTATTGTCTATAGATAGGGCCATTTGCATTATAGCAAGAGATTTGTTTACTCTAGCCGGAAACTGATTCTTTAGTATTGGTTGATTTTCTGCTGTGTCGCTTTTGACCTTGCTTTTAATGACAGAGCCTCTATCAGTGGATATTGATCTCCTGATTGGAGGAGATGGCGATCGACCCCTCCCTGATGAGCTTACTATCTTTTCTTCGGTTAGAAGAAGTGATTTTGGCATGGAATCCTTGTCCACAAATTTTGAGGGGAGTCTTGATCTTGTTTGCTTAACGGAAGAACTAATTTTAGCCTGAAAAGAAAACGAATTCGAGATTTAGCGAGCGAATATATACAACACTACATTGCATCAGAGTTACCAAATATATCATTGTAAATGATTATATGTGAAAATTCAAGAACCTCAGAGCTTCTATCATCCATGGATCTTTGGCTATTATCAGACTTAATGCTGCCACTGGTAACACTTTTAGGCAAATGATAAGGCGAAACAGCCCTTGGTTTCTGAGATTCGATAGCATTTCTAGCATTCCCAGTTTTCCATTGTTCAAGTTCAGTTTCCTTCCTTGCCAATGCCAATTTGATATTTGATATCTGTAAAATGTTCATATTGTTATATAACATTCAGTAAGTAAAATTTGAAATTGCACATTACTAATGACCAAAAGCCGAACCTCATCCTTTAGCTCTCGGATTTCACCAGTTTCTTTATTAGATTGAGCAGCCCCAAGCTCAATGCAAGCAACCCTCTCAGCAAATTTTAGCGTGCTAATCGTCTCCCCTAGAGCATTGACTTCAGGATTTATATGAACAAACATCAAAGTTTTTGCATGGCCACCTATTTATATAGAAACAAATAACAAATGCAAAAGATAAGTACATGTCAAGTTACATGAAAAAATAATATATATACTAAAGAGTTCTTTGTAATTATGATGATTACCTAAAGAGTCTTGTAACACTTGTGTGAGCTTGCTATTTCTGTAAGGAATATGTGAACTCTTCTGTGCTAAAGCAGAGATAACATCTCCAAGTGCAGAAAGAGATTTGTTTATATGTTGTGCTTCCTTTAGTCTTTCGCCGACGGCCTCAGATTTGTCCACTCTCTCACTTCCAGCCAAATCCACAAGATGGAGACAGCCCTTGAGAATGGAGTTTGAAACTAGATCCTTCCCTCTCACATGGACTGTCAACACACTGCAATAGGGTGATAAAGAATTTTGTTGAATATGTTTTATTGTTAGAGTAATCATCTCTATATTACTTGAGGAAGAAGTTTTACCTGTGAGAACGGCTGCTTCGCTCATTCAGAGCCGTAGCACCTACAGCGCGATTCTTCTGACCAATTCTCATCAAATCAAGAACATCTTGAGTACAACTAACTGGAACTAAACTTGCATCAGGCACATTAAGTCCATTCAATTGAGAGTTGTTTCGTATATCTAATGTATATATTTGTTAAGGACATCATTGGCAAAACTAAAGGATTTGATTTAAGGATGAATATATCTAAACAAAGAAAATATGTTCTTGAAAGAAGGATATCTTCTATTAGAGCCATCGCTAACTAATAAATCTCGAACTTGCTCATTGTATATTTCAATCATCTGGACACCAACTTCATACTTTATGGCTTCTGCTCTTTCCTTTGATATATGAAACAAGTCGCGCAAAGCCCTATAATTTACACCCCATGTCTCTTCAGACATCAGATCAGGGCCACTCTACAAAGGCAAAGATAACATCTGACATAAGCATATAAATGAAAAACAATGAGACAATAACAAATACCTACTAACTGAATAGAACCTTTGGTTCCAACACAAGTTATATGACAATTTCTTACTTTTCATGTAAACAAACAAATGATTTCAACTAGTATATGAAAGGAGAGATGTGTTGAATCCAGCATTACCATAGTGTAGGTCTTTCCCGAACCGGTCTGTCCATATGCAAAGATGCATACATTGTAGCCATCTAGAACGGACCTGACCAGTGGTTGAGTGTCGGCGTAAATTTGTTCTGCGCATGATAAAAAGAAGAAACCATTATAAAATTCTCCATACAGGAACTAATCTATTACAAACTACAGTTAAAAATTGAAACTACCTTGTGTGACATTTGTTGGAAACACCTTATTGAATGAAAACACCTTTCTAGCATCTTTCCCTTGCTTTTGAGGATTCACTATCATTATGTTTCCATCTTCTCCTATATAGTCCACTGTAGATTGTAAATTTGACTGTCCTGGGGAGAAAGGCTTCACTCTACAGTAGACCCTTATGGCTCCTGTAACATGGAACATATCATCATTATACATGTCATATAAGTAGCTTCTTGAATTTCAATATTGAGAAGTTTTTGTAACTCCATGTACCTTTGAGGTCTTGTACTTGGTTATACAGAATTCGATTCTCCTCCAAAACTTTGTGGTAAGATGTAGAAGTCACTTCAAGACTCTTAATATGATTCTCTGATAATTACAAAGAAAATTAACCTATTGTTATGAAATAATAACACACTAAAAGATTATGCTTAGGGGGAGATAGATCTTTTTACCTAGCCTGCTCAGTTCTTTCTCCCACTCAGATTGAATTTGTTTGACCTCCATTTTCAGCTCATCAAGGAAGCATTTCATCCTCTGAAGAAAGAATGAAACAAATTACTATGGTGCTACTTGATAATGGATCTAAAGCAGAACATTGACTTCTTTAGTGCTAAATTTTATACCTCAAGTTCTTTCTGCTGAGCATCAATTATTTCCACATGTTTTGAACAATGACTAACTCCGCCTATGTTACTGCGGTACATAGCCGGTCCCAAGCCCGGATAAAGGAGGAGGGTTGTGTTAGGCCTTCGACAACCAACGTAAAAACTTAGTCGA
>JASCZI010182454.1:737-13102 GCA_036250425.1 Stylosanthes scabra
ATTTATTATCATGCTATTATTATTACTACTATTATATTATTAGTATTATTGTTATTAATACTACTAATCCGTCACTAATATTATTATTATGTTATAATTATTACTATCTTAATGATAGAATTTATTATTAATCTGACAATAATAATATTCTAATTACTTATTATTATTGTTATTAACTAATCTAGCTATTTTATTATGGTTATTATTACTAATCTAATAATATTATTATATTATGTTATAAATATTATTATAATGATATATTATTAATATGATTACTATTAGTATTACTAATATTATTATTATTAATTCTGTTATTATTATACTATTATTATAGATATTATAAATATATTATTATATATTATTATTATTATTCCTATTATTATAAATATTATTATTATTATTAATATTATTATGTGTAATATTATTATTATTATTATTATTATAATAGTTATATAAATATGATTATAATTGTTATAATAATTACTGTTATTATTATTACTACTATTACTATTAATGTTGTTGTTATTGTTGCTATTATCACATATTTGTGATTGTTAATATTTTTCATGTGATACTTTAAACCTGTAAGCTGAGGTGAGTGTGGGGAGGCTAGTGTGCCTAACATCCCTACTTAGCAAGCGGATAAAAAAATAAATTGTTTAAGACTTGACTACCAATTAATAAGAAGACAAGATATCTTAATTGGTATGTCGTAATTTCTGCTTTGTTGTCATGATGTTATGAGATCCACCAAAAGTTGGGAATTCCCAAAAAGGCCTTTGATGAGTGAGACAAGCAGATAAAGAAAAGTGAAAAGATAAATAAATTAAGACATTTGCATTGCATACATCATTATTTTATACAATTGTGATAGTCATGATATTTTTCCGTGAAGAGCGGCTGAAACCACCAAATAAGATTTTTATTATCTACTGAGAATTTTAAATTCTCACTATATCTATGTATTTGTGTGTGGTTTCAGATTCAACTCAGTAAGGACCAGTGGAAGGCAAGATATTTTTATTTGTGTGTGACGATTCTACAGAATTATATATAAATAATCTGTAGATTAGCTTCTATTGTTACTCAGTATATTGTATGGGCGACAGCCATATGTTTGTAATATTTGATTGTATTCGTACAAAAGTACAGTCAAATTGTCAGCGTATGTAATGAATTTTTAATTCAAAGAATGGGTGTTACAATTGTGATTGTGGTTAATTAATGATATTAAATAATATTTATGATTTAGTGAATGTGATATTTTTTTTTATCTAAACACTATTAATTAGATGGAGAAAATTGATTCTAAAAATTATATGATGATTATATATATAAAAAGTAATATATATGATCAGAAATTAAAAATAATAACAATGAAAAGTATATGTTGATTATAATTAAAAATAGAAGATATTTTTCATATCCTAATAATAAAATAAAACGTACAATCAAATTATTTTATCTTAAAATAGACATTTACATGAAAATGTTATAAAAAAATTATAATGAATTATTATTCTTTTAGGTGAATACTAAACTATTATAATAAATTATTATTATTTATATTATAATGAATTATTATTTTATTATTATATTATTTCACAACAGGTAGAATGTCAATACCAAAAAAAATAATATGGTAAATTCTGGTGATATGTCTATTTTTTTTATGCAAAAATTTTAAGAAGATAATTTATATTAATTATAATAATTAGAATACAAATCTACATTTATTAAATGATTATTTGAGAAAGTAATTAATTATCCAAATCATTCATATTATATAATAATCACATAAATTAGTGTACTAATTAATATCATGATTTTCGCAAATACTTAATAACAAATCACTATATCAATCAATCAATTATATTATTCTATAGTTCACCAAAAAATTATATTATTTTACAATGGGTAGATATGTCTACCTATGTCTTTAGTACATTATCTTAGAAAAGTAATTTATAATAATTATATTAATATTAATTGAAACATAATAAGCACTTATTAAATAAATTTTTGAAAAGGAACACAAATCATTCATGTTATATCATAATTAAATCAAATAAATTGTAATTAAATAATGATTACAAGACATAATTATCTTCATCTCTCTTCTGTGCAAAATTTTTAAAAAGTAATTGATATTAATATATTAATTGAATCATTAATGTATTATATAATGATTAAATCAAATCAATTGTAATTAGTTAATTATTACAAATATATAGTAGCCAGACATATCGACGTGATGTATTTTTGTGTTTTTTTTTTTCATACGTCTCTATTCTCAAAATTTATTTTGAAAAGTATATTATTTATTAAATAATAAGATTTGTTAAAATTAATAATTAACAGTGAGATTTGTCAATAACTATAACATTATTTATCATGTCTTTTTAATAGTTATATTAAGTCTTTCTTATATCTTGAACATTATATATATAAATAGTGTTGAGAAAATATATGGAGCCAATAATATTGGTAGCTCATAGCAGCTAATATCCTTCTTTTTTCTCTTTTTCTTTCCCTTTCTTAACTCCATTATCTCCCTAATTGAATTTATTGGCTCCCTAATGACTTCCTAACATTGGTTTCGTAGCTTATTCATATAGTGCTTCATTTATAACTCATAATGGTTTGTTTTAGAGGATGAGACTTTGGTCTATATTTCTTTTTCTATTGTAAATATTTTGTACAATAAAAATGTATTCTTTATTTTTTTCTCGAAATTGATTTGTTTAAAATATAAATTAAAATTTTATCTTTTTCATGAATATAACGATGTTTTTGTATGTTTAATTATATAATAATTTTCCCACATCAACTTTTAAATTAGAATCACTTTAATTTCTTTATAAATCTATTTTTTAAAAAATCATCAATCACGGATCTAATCGAAATGAAGATAATAATGTTATTTTAGTTTTAACATGATAAAAAAAATTTTAAATCAGGTATTTAGAAGATAATTCTGACATGACTAATCATAGTGGTATAATTATGATATTAAATATATAATTGATATAATTCACGCTTTTATAATAAAAGAATTATATCACAGGTACATACAAAATAATCATTTAATTTTTAAAACATAAATAATAATAAACATTTCTCGTACATCGCACGGATTCATACACTAGTTAATTATTAAGACTAGTAGCTAAAGTAGTCGATTCTCATGCCACATGTCTTCCTTTTAGTCGCTGGTCAACCACAAGCTATTTTTGGCCATCATCTCTGTGCTATGACAGAATTCGCCTATATATTTTAAATTTTATAGAAACAAATAAATAAAAGGGATAAGTACTCTTTAATCTCTAAGGTTTGGAAATAAAATTAAATGGTCCATAATCTAATTTTTATGTCAAAATAATCCTTAAGATTTCATTTGCATTTAAAATTATCCTTAACACACCAATAGACATTTTAAGACAAAATTACTCCTCTCCCTCCTCCGCAACAGATGCCGCCCGCAACTCCGCCTATTCCTCTGCCTCCGGTCCAAAGTCCTCGACTTCCGCCTCCCTGTCTCCCTCAACGGTTCCCCTTTCTAACAAAAATTGCTTTTGAAGTTTAAAAAAATTGACAAAAATGACTTCAATTTTATTAACGATAATTTTTTTCCTAATTATTTAAAATTGTAACAAAAATGAACTTTTGTCGCGTGAAAAAAGGGATAGAAATACCTATAATTGGATATTTTTCATGCTTTTAAATAATTTAAGAGTATTTTCGTTGTGAACAAAATAGAGATTATTTTTGTCAATTTTTAAAAATTTCACGAACAACATTGATAGTTTACTTTTCATAACTAATTGCACGAATGTATAATGAGTAAATTTTACTATTTTACATTGAAGGTTGTGAACGTCTAGAGAAGGAGGGTTGAATCTAGGACCTCTTTTTACAGTTTTTTAAACTTTACAACTTTGCTTGAGCCAAATAGATTATAAGCTAAGTTACTCTTTTCAGTTTAAGTGCGGAAGCAAAAGACTATTTCATTTTGTCTAAAAAAATACAGATAGCTAAAATAGAAGTAACGAAACAGAAAGTAATAAAGGAGGCAAGCAGTTTTATACTTGTTCGGTCACCCCACTGCAATCTACATTCAGTCCCACCAACACTATGGTGGATTTTCACTATTATTCAAATGTTTACATACACCAATTCTTATAGAGTTACACACACTCTATCAAAGGATTCCTCTCTAAGCTCTCTTCACCTAGAATTTGGGTAAGGGGAATCCTTAGGTTCAATCCACAAAACAGAAAAACACATTCAAAATTTCTACTAAGATATTCATGGCTTTTCACTAATCTATCACTCTTGCCTTTTCTCTCCCGGCTTTTACAAATGTCTCACAATAAGCTTTTTACCTCATGAAAACAAGTAGTAATAAAAAAAGAAAAATGAAGTATTTCATTGAAGCACATTAAAGGAGAAGACACTGTAGATTTTGCAAAGTGAAATAATTTTGTGTTTGCTCTCTCTCTCTCTCCTCCTCATCATCATCTTCTTCTTCTTCGTCATCTTCTTCTTCTTCCATTTTCTCTTCTTCTTCGTCATCTTCTTCTTCCATTTTCTCTTCTTTTTCTTCCTCCTCCTCATCCTTCTCCATCACTGTTACATTGTTATTGTTATTGTTGATGATGTTCTTTTTCTTCTTCTTGAAACAAACCACATTTCTTTTAAAAGCAAAACCAAATTTTGTTGAACAAAAGAAATGGATTTTAATGAAAAATAGAAACAAATTTTCATATAAAAACTTAATTGGATTTTCACGAAAACTGAAACAAATTTTCATGAAAAACAGAAATAGATTTTCATGAAAAACAGAAACAGATTTTTATTTAAAAACTAAATTGGGTTTTCACGAAAACAGAAACGAATTTTCATGAAAAACAGAAACGGATTTTGAAGAAAAACAGAAACAATTTTCATATAAAACTGATTTGGATTTTTACGAAAATAGAAACGAATTGGATTCTTCCTCCTTCTCCTCCTCCTCCTCCTTTTCTTCTTCTATGCGTTCCTCCTCCTCCTCCTCCTCCTCCTCCTCAATCCGATTGAAAAGTCAACCAAAAAAATGTCACCAAAGTATGATCCTCACCACTAGGATCGAACTCACGAGGAAATCCCCTAGTGTACAAATATTTTCATAAAGCAAACTCCATCAAGTTAATCCTAATTCAAAAATTGTTTGGTTAAGCTTAATTGAAAAATAACGAATAGTGCTATGAAACCAATATTAGAGAGTGAGCCAATAAATCTAATTAGACAGATGATGAAGTTGATAAAGAAAAAAAAAATATATATATATATATATATATATATATATATTATTATTGGTCACCAATATTACAAAAATAACTTAACTTAACCCATAAGAGCATCAGATGGACCCTAGGAGACTAAAGTCTACTCCCCTAATATACTGCCGCTCTTCCCATCGCACAGCTATCCGGTATCCAAGGCAACCATCAACATTGAACCAATCTTTGTATGACAATTACATTTACAGTCCATTTTTATTAACTTTACGCCATAACCATTTATTACAAATACCACGATGTTAAAGGAAAGCAACCGAATAACTTAGTGAAGATTTCTCACTCCTTTAATAGGTTAGGTGATATGTACACAATGATATATATATCTATCTACAACAATGCTTTAAAATGTTATAATTACAGATGTTATATTTTTTGTTAGCTGAATAAAAAAATATTGGTTATCTATACTTTTATATATATATATATAAATTTAGATCTTAGATGAATTTTATTTATAATAAATTTTTTAAATTAATTTATATACATCCTTTCATTCTATTCACTCAATCACCACTTCATATTAGAATCACTTTATTTAAAACACCAAATTTTTAAAAGGAATTATTTGAAAATAATACTCAGGTTAAAATATCTTCATATAAAGGGTCAAATCATCTAATCAGTTCACATTGTGATGTTCAAGTTAAGATATCTTCACAGTGAGTATCCCCTTGTTCGAAAGGGACGATATTAACCAGCACAAATCTTAAACAGAAAATCAAAACCATTTTTAAAAGGTACAAACTGTGTTTTCAAGAAAAGCGATATTTGCTCTAAAAAAGCCAAAACAAAATAGGCATTTGGGGTGCAACAATAATGTGCATACGAAAATTCATGTTAGTATCTGATGTCTGAACAGTGAAAACTATACTAAATTCATATCCAAACAGAGATACAATTCAGTGAACAATGTACCAAAATTGAAAGGGGGTTGGAAAATGTAATGATATCATTTTAAAACTCATTCTTGACCATTTGTAGAGTCCATAGGCTCAGCTTCAGCTGATTCATCTGCCTTGTCCCCCTTCTTACCTGTGAGTGAGGGGAAAAAAAATTGTAAGCTAATGCAAATTAATCAGAAATTTATACCGTACAGCAAAGAATAATAACATAATCAGACCAATCTTGTACCTTTCTTCTTTTTTCCACCACCTTTCTTCTTTGTCTTTGTGCCCAAAGCAAGCCATGCCTTGATATCTGGATCCTCTATGGTTTTCGTTGGCTGCAACTCCTGGAGGGGATAAGATGTGACCCGATCCGAACCATTTGGCATTAACAAGACTGTGAACTTGATGTGTGCAACATAATCACCTGAAAACAATTAATTGTGCATGACATGAGCATGGCTCAGATGAATCGAAACACCGATAGATCTAATCATGCTACTGGCCAAGAAGTTTTCACCCGGCTTTTCATGCAGAACAGGATATGGCTGCAATAGCTCATGATTCATGCATTCCACCAAACCCAGGCGAGCTCTTTTCTCTTCCAAAGCCCTAATATAATAAATTTACATCTTAGGAGAATGACAACACATTTGGATAGAGTACTAGAAATATGCATGTAGGAATTTACCTAGCAGTGAATGGCATGATTGGAAATTTTTGGCTTATTTCACTGAAAATGAACCTAGATGCTTTCATCTTCAAGTGATAACTCTTGTCAACGGCCCTCTTATATATAGTAGTCTGCTTTTCATCCAACAACTTAGGCTGCAAGTAATTAAGTAAATTTAGCACCTCATAACATAATTCCCATATTGGTAATCAATGAAAGCGATATTAAAATAACCTACCTTGCCTTCTCCAGTGCTTGTTACTATATCAATTGCATAAACTTCGTTTTCCTCAAACTCTGCATCATCAACTCTTGTATCTGGATTTGTTACACTAAGCACAACTTTGTTCCCATCAATTACAAATTGCTTCATTTGGTGACTAAGTACACCCTCAACAATTTTACAATCATAGGCAGCAGCAACCTTTTGAATTGCCTCAGTTACATCCTTGTTCTGTAAGGAGAAACAAAAATTGATTAAAAAAATTATTTACAGCAATTATATAAATCAACAAAAACATGATTCGTGAAACAATTTCTATATTAAATCAACAATTGTATCAGAAAACACAATAATCAATTGCTAATTTGCTACAAAAGTATAAACCAATTATTCCCTCAATTATGTATGTAAATCATTAAGTAATATGTTAAACATTGTACAATAATATTGGCCATAGTAGGCAAGCATACTGACTA
Organism: Stylosanthes scabra; assembly: GCA_036250425.1. Lineage (NCBI taxonomy): Eukaryota > Viridiplantae > Streptophyta > Magnoliopsida > Fabales > Fabaceae > Stylosanthes > Stylosanthes scabra. The sequence continues at coordinate 8,336 of JASCZI010182454.1, forward strand.
TAAAAATCAGCATGACCATAAAACTACTATCAACCAATTATGTTTAGGCAACAGGGAAAAGAGGAAATCAATATAGTACTAATCACCTCGGCTAAGTTGCCCAGTTCTACAAAAGAATGGGTTTCCTGTAGTATAGCAGGGTTTGGTAAAAGAGTTACATGTCCAACCATTTGGTGTCAAGAAGCACACTAAGTTGATACCAATTTGATTGTGTCTGAAAACAGAGAAGATTTTCCCTTTTTTCTTCAGATAAAAGGATTATGGAAACCAAGAAGCACACTAAGTTGATACCAACTATGAGACAGAACTTCCAGAGGATGAATGATTATCCATCAGTGTAACTATGACTAAAATGGCTTCATTAGGATTACCCATAGCCAATGATGTCTACATCATATGGAGATTCATATCATCCAAACTTTAAAAAAAAAATTGTAAACTGGAAACATTAATTTTGGGAGAGACTGAGAGAGACAATGTAAAGAACCAAGGAATAGAACCAGCTAATATTTTTTTCACAATTCCAATAGCAGCAAACTTTTGAATGATGGTGCGTGGTAAAATCCATCACAGCAACAAAACTATATGTCCAATATGCTTAAACTTGAAAGCAATTATAATCAAGTGTGTACTACTGTACTAAAAATAAGGTAATCAAGTAACTCTAGCTGAGACTGCACAATGAAAAAGCATACATGACCTCTATCAGTGTAACTATGACAATGAAGCTTCATAGGAGTATATCCATAGCTCATGGTATTTTTCATCTTTTAGGGATCAATAAACCCCTTGAAAGAGAAATTTGAAAAACAAAATCTAATTCCATGCATATTTTAATAAGCTGAATTGCCTATGTAAGCTACTATATTATAAATATGGAATAGTAAACAACTCTTGTTCAACATGTAGCCAGTGCTTGATAACGAAACCTATGGGTCCTAAAATGAAAAAAATATTCCAAATTATAGAGAAGACAATAAAAATCATGCAAAATTTCTAGAGATTCCTATAAAGAGTGAACGTAATTACCTTCTTTCCTGGCCTTACAAGTCTCAAGGCCACTTCAGCAGCAGTGTTAGCAGCTGCGATAACATCAGCTGCCCGTCCTGTAACTGGGCCATCCTGAAGCACATGGGTGTGTGCCACAGCAGCAATGAATCCATCTATATGACAAGCCATATCACTGAAAAATAAATGAAAAAATAAATTAGCATTAACAGTCAAAAGCAATCTCCCACCATTCTTCACAAAATTATGCTCCAAACATCTCACTCTTACATTTTCAATATATCACCTTCTTCAAACACCGCCTCGTCGCTCGCTAGAGGAGAGAAATGACAGACTGTGTTGTTTACAGATATGCAGGTTGGAAAAGCAACTCCTCTCTCAATCTTCCTCTTAACATTCTTGTACACATTACCAGTTTGCCTAAAATAAACAAGCGTTGAACATTAAGAACAATAACACAAAAAGATAAACTAACACAGCTATTACATACAAGTATGAGAAATCCCAAAGAATATTTAACAATACTAATTCCATTGAATTCTAAAAGAGAACAGATAAGCTTACTCTCTAATGTATGAATCTCCTTTTTCACAAATGTCCACAATCTTAGCCTTTGGTTTACATTCTGAGACCACCAACTTCAAAGCCTCTGCTCCCAAAAAAAGAAATTGAAAAGATAACGTTATCTTAATAATTCAACATATTCGCGTATGAGATATATACAATAAAAAAAAAAAGAGAGTGAGGAACGCACTGTTAACGATCTCAGCCGCAGTCTTGTATTTGGTGACAACTTCAGGAGAAGTGAGATCCAACTCCTTCTCCTCTCTTTCATCATCTGACATGGTTGCTTACTTGTTCAATTCTTCTCACTTCTGCCAACAACAAAAAAGAAATGAAAAGAATATCATATATTTGTCCAATTGGATAGTAAGAAAATTGAAATTAGCAAAGAATTAAGGAAGACGGAGATTAGAATTAGTGGAATTGAAGAGTTTTGGAGAATCACTAACGGTGAAAGGGTTTGGACTTTGGAGGCAGTGAAGAACGAAAGGTAGGGTTTTAGAAATGAAAGGAACGGTGTGAGTTTTAGAACCAAAAAAATAAAAGCAGAGAGGTGGCTGTGGCTCGGTGCAACTCCAACTAGGGTTACACCTACACTCATCAGCTTTGGCTTTATATACGATTTTTCCATTTTTCATTACATTAAAATTACTATAAACTTTTCTATCAAAAAATCTCCATTAGTTCCTTGAGTTCCTTTCTACATTATTTTATTTTATTTTATTTATTATTTATTGTATTCATTTATCTATTCATTTTATTTATTTATTATATATTATATATTATTATTATATAAGGAATGTGTAGTGTTCTTTTTTTTTTTTTTGCCGTCTTAAGGAATGTGCAGTAGTTCAAAGAAAAATGCTACGACTGCAAGAGATTAATTTTAATATCCTGTAGAGCTTTATGATATTGTAAAACTATGATTGTATTTGTCTAAGATTAAAGGGGAAAAAAGCATGTTCTTTACTTTAGATAATGAACGACAGATCACAGAACGAGTACTAAAAAATAATTTAGTCGAAAAGATTATTTACGGAAAGAATAAAGTTAAGCAACTAATAATATAATTCAATTTGAACAAATAGTATAATAGGTTGCCAAATAAATTTAAGGAAGAAAAAAGTACACATGAATTATTACATTATAAATAAAAGTATATATAAATTTTTTAATGACTCAAATAGTCAAATGTATATATGAAATATTCTATTTATATTTTATTGTTCGATAAAAGTACACATGAATTTTAATGAGCCAAAATTTCATATGTACTTGTGTCCAATGATAAAACACGAATAGAATATTTTATGTGTATATTTGAGTCATTAAAAATTTATGTGTATTTTTATCCACCGTATAATAATTTATGTGTATGTTTATTCCTTATTTCATAAATTTATTACAAAGCCTAATAAAGATGAGTTTTTTTTTTTTTTGTTTAAGAAAAAATTCAAACTCAAAATTTTCGAGAAAGAAATAATGCCATATAAATAGAATAATATTTCAGAAAATATTATAAATAAATAGTCATCTAAAATTAAGTGGTCATATAAAATAATTTTTATTTAAAGTTATGCAAGAAAAAGGGTAGAGAGAGTAGGTAGAGTTAGAGAACACACTCTTGCGGTGGGAGTGTGGGAGAAAAGAAAGGAAGAAAGCTCAGAAAGCGATGCAGATGTTGAAACCTTGTGAATTGTGATTAAGGCAAGAGATACATACGCATGTGAGAGGAAGATGGATGAGAATGGTATCTTTGTTTCTTGAGCCTTGATGATAGAAAGATATAGTGGATTGGTGGAGTACAGTGTAATTTTGGTTCTTGTTCTTTATTTCAGGAGGGAGGAGGGAGTATTGTTGATTGTTGTTGGTTCCCATAATTCCATCGTATTGGTTTTTTATTAGAGTAGTGCTAAATAATTAATACTAAATTAGCCAATAATAATCAATAAAAAGTGATTATTTAAAATTAAAAAATAAATCATCTATAAAAATAAATTGAACATCCAAAATTATAAAACAGATCATCTAAACAAATAAAATAGATCACCAAAAAATTTTAAAAAAATCATCTAAAAGATAAAAAATATCATCTGAACATCCAAAATATTAAATATAATCATTCAATAAATAAATAATTCTGTCTTCATCTTCTCCCAACTGAAACTTATACAACTAATAAATTATCACCTCAATTCTCATGGCTGAAACCCTCCTAACCATCGTCGGCATTGTCAAGATTGTCATCATCCTCATTGGAGATTCCTCTGCTAGAGAGCTCCGGCTGTTTGATTACGACCTTGTCCTCCAGAAATTGTCGTCGACTGGTGCCAAATCCTCACCGGAGATAAGGTAATTCTTCAACAGCGCAACTAGAACTCATCGTTGTCGTCCACTGCTTCCTCCTTTAACATGGCAATTCATAGGGCCATGAACTCCCCGTTGCGCCGCCGAAGCTTCTGCCGCAACCAGTCCTAATGGTGGCAACCAAGTGTCGAAGGCGCTGATGGCGACGACCGTGGTGAGTGCGATGGTTTGTGGCGACACATTGACGTTGTGGATGGGGTCAAAAACAAGGGAAGTGAGGGGGGAGAGAAGAAGAAGACGAAGATGTTAAAAAGAAAAAGTTTTGTTGGTCTATTGTTTATTTTTTTTATTTGCTACTTATACTTACTTTTCTTATTATTGTTTTTTTTAATTGAGTTTTAAATATTTTTATTTTAAGAGTTTTATTTTTTTTTTAGGGCTATATGTTGATTGTGTAACATTGATTTCAAGATTTTCTCTTATATTTAAAAAATATTAAAATTATCTAAGAAAGAAGTGTTTTGTTTCTCAAAATTAGGAAATTTTTTGAAATAAAATAAATTAAATAATTATTTCCAAAAAATAATTATAAAGACATTATTTACCAAAACTCAATTTTTTTTTTAAAGATTACCCATTGCTCACCTAACTAAGTGGCTAATTTTGGGAATATCATGATTTTAGTCACGCTATGTGGCCTTCACCTCTCAATCAAGGCAAACACCAGGTCTAATCATGGTCTCATTCAAGCATGACGGCAATATGCTCAAACTCAGCTCGTTGGAGTAACTCACGAATACGGTCATCTGGTCGCTTCATAATATTAAGCTGCATGCGCATATATATATATATATATATATATATATATATATATATATATATATATAT
>JASCZI010182459.1:4010-18400 GCA_036250425.1 Stylosanthes scabra
GCAGCATTAAGTAATCGATTACCAAGGGAGGATAACCGATTACCAGGCTTTAAAATTCAAAATTTAGTCACAACGGCTATATGGTAATCGAATACCAAGCTTGATAATTGATTATCTGCTGCTGTAAAGCACAAAAAGGCTAGTTTGCCAAAATGTTTTGATTCCATTCACACCCCAACGACTCCAAGGCTTTGGGAGCCTATAAATACATTTTTGTGAAGCTCATTTAACACACTTGATCATTTAAAAAGCTTCTTGATATTACACTTTCATTTCATATCAATTTAAAAGTGATTTTATACACAATTTGAGAGATATTGTTGATTGGTTCATAGAACTTATATTATTATACACATACTCTTTTAGAGAGCAATTCAAAATCATTCAATACGTTGTATTGTGAAAGAATAGTGGTGTAGCTATTCTTTGTTGTGAGATTTGAGTATACACTATAGTCGGTAAGGATCCGTAGAGTATACTAAGCATTCAAGGGAAAATCTTGAAGTTGGGATTACTTCGAGTGGAGTGGTTTAGTATATGGTGTGGTCTAGTCCGTAAGGCGTATCTCAAGTGCTCGTGTTTGTAAGAGGTTTGTCAAGCACCTATTGAAGCTGCGATTAGGAAAGAGTGGACGTAGGCAAGAGTTTGGCCGAACCACTATACTTCGTTGTGTATCATATCTCTATCTCTCAACTCTTTATATTATTGTCATTTATATTTGATCATTTAAATTGAATTGTAAAGTAGCTTCGTAAGTACTTAAGGAGTGACTTAAGTCCGATTGGTGAAATACTAATTCAGTTTACTTGAAACAAGCACTTTAAATTTGTGGACTTACTTGTAAGTACTTAAGGAGTGGCTTAAGTCCTAGCTTACTACAAATTTAATTTACTTGAGTCTTTTATATTCAAGTTATTTATATTTCCGCGAAAATTTATCATTGTTGCTTATATACTCAATTCACCCCCTCTTGAGTATTGAATATAACGTGCTTATCGACTAACAGAGACTATATCTCTAATCCACTTTCACCACATCTTTGCAGAGTTACATCGACGCCGTATCAGTGGTGTCGAGAAAGAAATCACCTTATTTCCGGCTATACCCGAATCGATGGTTATCCACCAGGTACTTTTAAGTTCTTCGTGGGAATAATTTTCATCTCGTCGACAGAACTGAGGCTTATTTTATCTTTTACAGGTGTTACTCCTGTTATGATAATGAGTACGGCCTCTAATCCTCACGATGCTGTTGAGGCGCGGTACTCCAGAGAAGAAAAGGTTCCCAAGAAAACCAAGGGAAAGATCAAAGAAAAGAAGGCGAAGTCTTCGAGTACTGCTACTCTCACTTCGATGAAAAGAAATGTGATTGAAGTGACCTCAGGGGCGACAGAAGGCCCAATGAAGATAGCCCGCACTACTCATACTCAAAGAAAAAAAGGTATATATCCGAAACTACTTGTCGAAAAACCCCTTTTTACTATAAGAGACCTAACTTTTTGTTGTGCGTTTTGTAGCCGAAGATCTCCTCTCCTCAACACATGGTTTTGTCCACTAACAATCGATCACAGGAGCATCTTCTTCCTCCTCTAAAATCAAATATCGAGACAGCTAAAGCTATTTTTGTCCAACCCTGCTAACATCCAAAAGTTTGTGTTGGCAGCTATGGCTAGTTCTCAGGCGTCAACGGATTCATTCTAGGTACTTTTTTTGACTTTCTTAATGACAATAGTCGATGTTATTCTACTAAAGTTTTTTATTGCAGGTTGACTATACACTGCTGGGACACGAGACTAACCCCGTCTTGATCTTAAGTTCTTGTCCGGTCACTGGTCCGACAGCGGCTACTACCTCTTCTTCTTTAGCGGTTCATCAACCTGATCTCACTATTACCTCCCTGCTTTGGGAGCCCATTCGGGAAGTTGATGCCGAAGATGTGGGTCCTTTCCTGGTTTCGACACCTGAGATAGGTGACCTGGCTTTTGCTGATGATGAGTTCAACCTCGATTCTATTCTATCGGAGGCTCAAGAAGTATTCCTTACTGCTTTACAAAAGCCCTCAAATGAAAATCTCGACACTGAGGGTACTTTGAGTTTCCCCTCGAATGATTGTCAAGGAGAAGAGGTTCCAGTCCATACTCAACCAGAACAGGACACCGTCAGCCATGATGCCATAGTTGGCAAGGTGAACCAAGTTTTGAACTGCCTTAATTATTCGCTGGAAGAGATTATCGCCAGTGCTGACGTAAAGGCCCAGCTCTTGGAAGCCACTTCGTTCCTCAACCAACATGCTATTTCTAAAGTTTCCTCCTTGGAGAGTTTCATGGAGGACCTTTTTTATGGCCATATCCTTTTAGATTCTAGTTCGGAGAATCTTCGCCTGGCTACTGCTGAGTTGTCCAAACACAAGGGTACCATGGCGAAATATGAGAATGCACTCTTGAAAGTCAAACCACTAGGGGAAATGGGAGCTGTTAAAGAGCGAGAGGCAGAGTCGATGAAGCAAGCGCAGTCAGCTCACGTCGAACAATTGGAGAAAGAGTTGTTAGCAGCTAAGCAGCTTTTGTCTGATACACAAGCAGGGTTGGCTAAAATCAAAGCTACCAATCTTAATTTGAAAACCAAGATGGTAGAATTAGAAAAGAAGAAAACCTTGACCAACTCAAAATGCATTTCGGCACTTAAAGCTATGGAGGAAGCTGAAGCCAAGCATAAGGAAGCTGTCAAGATATCTAGCAAGTTGAGCAAATGTCAAGAGGAACTCAAATTTGCCTTTCGATCTTTTCTTAAATAATGAGCTTTGTAATTTTTGACCGTTTCATTCACTTATCTGGTTACTTTATAGACATTTTGCTTGATGTGAATCGAGCTTTTGTACTTTGAATTCCTATCTTGCTTTGAATTTCTTAAGTTTGCCAAAATACTTCGACGTACTTTGTTCGACCACTCTTCTTGAATTTTACCCTTGCTTTGACAATGAACATAAATATCAACTAATACAGTCGAAGGGTAGTCTTTTTCCTCTCTAGGTAACTTTGACCGCTAGGTAACTTTGACTAATGCATTATCTTTTACCGTGATCAAATTAAATTCAGAATTTAACTTCGAAATTTTGAATTATTTTGAAAAGAATTTGAAACAACTAGAATGTGGGAGGACGCCGTGATTATCTCTTTCCATAACAAAGCTTAGCCATTTCCCCTTATATATAAGAGGGAATGTCAATGATAATTTCTCTATTTCTTCCAATCACACTCTCAGTTTCTGAAGCTTTTCTTCTAGGGAAACCCTAACTTGCTTTTGTTCATGGCTTCTTCAACTCAAAGTACCAATGGATCCACACCTGAGGCAACCCTTGAAAGAAAAAATCCTCCAATGTCAATCTCTAGATCTCCACCTCCTTCCTTTCATCAAGGAACAAACACAATCGTTGTTCCAAGAATGGTATCTTCTGAAGATTCCTTCTTGGATCAGGAAGGTGTCCTCCGAGTGCCTGATCCTGCCATTGATTCATCTGAACTATGGCGGAGCCAGGTCTTTCTTTCGTTCAGGATACATTCTGTAACATTTTCTTTCTTGGGACCTATTCTTGCACCAAGAAAAGCCAACTCCATCAAATCTTTCTTCCCTTCTCACCTGATCATCTTCCTCTGATGTTTGGGAAAAAAGATGTGAAAGCTTCTTATTTTTCAAAACGAATTCTAAGAACCGCCCCTTCGAGGGAATCTATTCCTATTTTTAAATGTGGATAAAGAGGTTAGCACCTACTTATGCAGAGCATTGGTCGTGCCTGGGCATTACGCAAGCTCTGAAGCTAGCCTGTGAGGATCTATTTTATATTTCTCCCATGCTATCTACATGCTTGTATTTTTGGTGTCCTTCGACTAACAACTTCCACTTTCCTTATGGTATGATGGGACCAACATTGTTGGAGGTTTATGCTTTTAATGGGTTACCTGTCGATGGGGAAAGTGTTGGTGTGGGATTTTAGTGCCCTACAATTCAAGATGCTGACTATCCTTTAGATTACAGTGGGGTGACAACTTTCGACTTTATTCAGAACAATATGGGAAACGCGGAAGAGCCGGTTACTGACTTAGAGCACGTCACCTTTCTTTTTGTTTCGCTAAACTCCTTTGTTTTCTGCAATAAATCCTTGGTTATGCAGAAAAGCAATTATCTAACATTGGCTGTCCTTCTTCATGAAAAGAAGTACATCGACCTTGCTAGTCTCATCCTTGCCCAACTCTATGAAAGCTTATCTATCACAGTCGGTGAGATCAGGTCAGGCAGTGGTAAGCTCAATCCTTTCGGGCCCCTTTAGATTGTCAATTTATGGCTAAAAGCTGTCTTTGAACCACTCATGACACCTCGAGAGTCCAACGAAGGGGCTGATAAACCTTCGACCTGCGGAATCAGCCTGGCACGACTTACTTGGGCTAGGCGAAAAGAACTCTCAAACAGGGAAGCCTTGAAATATTTTTTATAACTCTTCATGAACATCGACTCTGAAGAAAGTGAGGAATACCTCACTCATCCACTAGTTGGGAAGGTAAATCCCTTAGCTTTCGTGAATTCTTTTACACACTTTGATCATGTCGAACAAGCTAATTCTAATGATTTTTGGTCGAGGATACTAACGGCACAACGACTCCCCGTGGGGTTGCTTGGTGAGTCAACCATTGCTTTGAGAAAGAAGGTGGTCTCATATTCCCCACAACTTGTGGCTCGCCAATTTGGCCTAGCTCAAGCCCTGCCTTCTCTTGTTTCGACGGATGCTAGAGAACAACTAATCCGTTATGAGGTATCGAACGTTCATGATCTTGAGCGAATCTTGGACAAGAACCACGCTAAAATGGAGAGTCAATTTAATTGCAAGTCGTTGCCTGAGATTACTAAATGCTACTTGTGCACGCCATCATTTCCCTCTTGGTGGTCTAAGTATTTCTCAACTCAAGTAGCCCACATCGATTCCGATTTTTCTCACATGATTCTTCTAGCAGAGACTACTTCTTCCAGAGCGAAGACTCAAGGTAAAAGTGATATTTCGACATCTAGATGGTGCATTTATTGTTTTAGATTTGTTGACATGGTCGAACTTTTCTTACACAGGAAAGAGTTTGAAGGCTGTGGAGGGCACAGGTGCAGGCTTGATAGGGGAGAGCCATTCTCCTTCAGATTCAGAATAGTCTAGGTCTCAACTGGATGCTCCAAGCAAGAAGAGGGGTAATCCTAGTTATACAGCCCCTGGTTCGAAGAAGAGGAACATTAAGGGACTTTCTAAGGGCTCATCTTCAAGCCATCCCGCTAGCAACCCTGTTTCGACTACTACCTGACTTTTGAGGGTGAGAACCAGTCAATTCTTATTCATCTTTATTGTTTTGAAACTCATGTTTACACTCTTGATGCTTTCAGTCCAAGAAACTCAAGACCATATTCGTCAATACAAAGACCTCTCCTATCGATGCAATTGAAGAAGGTCAAGAAGGAGAAATCGAGGCTAATCAGCCCTCATCGAAGCAAGTGGATAAGACCCCCTTGAACAAGTCGGGCTCTTTTCAAAAGCAACCTCGCGATACTTCACTTTCTGCTCTCGTTCTATCTGAGTCTATGAATCTGAAGTTCGACTTAAATCATATTCTTTTAGTAGCAAAGCAAATATACTCTTCTGGAGGGAAAGTTGCCCCTCCGAGTTGTGAAGCTCAAAGCCCACTGGAGGCTGTAGTCGAGCCTGGGGTTGTGGACACTCTGTCTTTGACACCTCTTCCTTTAGCCACGATTGTAGCTAAGGTCCTAGGTTTTCTGGATCTCCTGTGGAAGTTCTTGTGGCCGATGATGCTTGCAAATCTGAATTTTTCAACATCATCACTTCTCTTCAAAGCCAATTGCCTTCAACAGAGAGTAAGCTTGGTCAGCTCATTGAGGATTTTATTTCTAAGGTCTACTCTGCTGACATATCGTCTCTTGAGAGTCGGAAGCAAGAACTTGACTCCATGGTCAATGGGCTTAACGTGCTTCAACAAACATCTGCCAAATATGCAGAAGCTGTATCTCGAATAACTCCCATTTTGGAGCAGGGTAAGGAATCAGAGCAAACAATGATGTTGAAAATAAAGGCTTTGGAGAATGAACTTAGCGAGGCCCGAACAGGTTTGGCGAACATTAGAGCTACCAATAATAATCTTTCTGAGAAATTGGAACATTTCGAACAAGCGAAGGACTCTAATGTTTCGGCCACTTTGGCAGCAGAGTCGGATTTGAAGGAGGCGAAGGAAGTATGCGTTGCGATCGAGCAAGAAGTCGAAAAACTCACCAAGCAACAAGCCCGCCTAAAGTTATTCCTTCAACGATTGATTTGATGTAAAAAAGGTGGACTTTATCTTGCAACATGTTTTACTCTTTTGGTTCAAGTGTAGTATTTCTTGAGATACTTACCATTTATAGTTCCTGCATTCCGTGCTTTTTCAACATTTTTTAATGCATAGGTATTTCCATCAAACACTCTTGTTATTTCAAAAGGGCCTTCCCACAAAGGAGCCCATTTGCCTTTTGACCTTTCTAGTGGAAGTATTACCTTTAATACCAAGTCGCCAATTGAGAATCGTTTGACTTTTACTTTCTGATTGTAAGTCCGCGCTAACGATTCTTTTTGTCGAACCATTTTGTCGAACGCCTATAAACGAACTTGATCTAAATCATTTAATTCGTCCATCATGCTCGACCAATATTGAGCTATAGGTAAGTCATTCTGTTTGGCCACCCGAAGGGTTTGCAAGTTTATCTCCATAGGCAAAATTGCTTTGTGGCCAAATACCAACTCGTAAAGTGTCGAGCCTGTGGATTCTTTGGGGAACATCGGTAGGCCTATAAGACTTGGCTAAGTGTATTGTGCCAATTCCTAGGCAGTCGACCTACATGCTTCTTTATCAAACTGATGATTGTTTTGTTTACGGCCTCGACCTGTCCATTAGCCTGAGCATAATAAGGGGTCGAATGAAGCAATTTAATGCATCTTGTGTGCAGGTAAGCAACCACACTTTGCCCTGTGAACATTGTGCCTTGATCTGTCATCAAGGTTTGGGGGATACCATACCTATATATAATCGACTCTTCGATAAAGTCAATTATCTTAGCCTGTGTAACTTCTTTCATTGGTATAGCTTTGACCCATTTAGAGAAATAATCAACAACCACTAAGATAAATTTGTGGCCTTTTGACGATGGAGGGTGTATCATCCCAATCAAATCGAGAGCCCATCCTCTGAAAGGCCACGGTTTTATTATGGCATGCAGGTCGTCTGCTGGCACATCCTGGATATTTCCATTTGTTTGACATTGATCGCACTTCTTGGCATATTCTATGCAATCTTTGAGCATAGAAAGCCAGAATAGTAATCGTCTAAGAAGGACCCATTGCATCTTTCGACCTGCTTGGTGTGCCCCACATATTCCTTCATGTACTTCAGCCATTGCGGTTGAAGCCTCATTTGTCGCTAAACATTGCAGCAAGGTCCCATCGACCCCCTTTTAAACAATTTTCCTGATATCACCATGTATTGTCGAGCCCAATACTTGATTTTTCAATCACGGTTTGAATTTGGATTTTGCAAGTACTCTATAAGTAGAATGCTCCAATCGTTCGGGTCGATGGTATTGGAGCAAAAAATCTCTCTTTGATCTATAGGAGGCAGTGTCTCCAATATTTCTCCCAACTTGATGATTAGATGTGGTGACCACCTATATCCGGAAGCTATTTGAGCTAAATCATTAGCTGCTTGATTTGACTCCCGGGGCACATGCCTCAAGGTAACAGAGTCGAATTGTGCAAGAAGTTGACTTTCCATAGAAAAGTATTTAAAAATGTTTTATAATCCTATACGTTCTTGCCAATTGCCGAAGCACCAACTAAGAGTCCCATATTACTTCAACGTTTTTGACTCCTTTCTTCATTAGGATTTCTAATCCTATTATTAAGGCTTCATATTCAGCCTCATTATTTGAGCACTGATCGTGCAATCAGAACAAAAACTTTGTCGGAGTATTGTCAGGAGATATTAACAAGATTCTCACTTCTACTCCATGTCGATGCCTTGACCCGTCGAAGTACATTCTCCATGCCGGGAGTTCGAGGTATCCGATTGATACCTCGGGCACATAATCCTCCGACTTGATCTCGACACAATGGTGATCTGCTAAAAAATCAGCTGAGATTTGCCCCTTTACTGCTTTAGCCGGGACATAGAATAAAGAAAATTCTATCAAGCTAAGCATCTATTTTCCGATTCGACCTCTCAAAATTGGATAAGAAAGCATATATTTGATAACATCAAATTTGGAAATTACATAAACATTTCTTCCAATCAAATAGCTTTTGAGTTTAGTACAAGAGAAATATAAGGACAAACATAGCTTTTCAATGGCACTATATCTAGTTTCTACATCAGTCATTGTACGACTAAGATAATAAACTACTTGCTCAACACCATCTTCATCTTGTTGAGCCAACATGCTTCCAAGAGTAGTTTCTGATGTAGCTATATAAAGCTTTAGTTGTTGTCCTTGTCGAATCGGAGTTAAGACTGGAGGTGAGGTAAGGTACCCTTTGATAGCGTCGAACACTTCTTGGTGTCCACTCTGCCATATGAACTGTTCCCCTGCTTCAATTTCAATAAAGAAGTAAATATCTTAGTTTTTCCAGCTAAATTTGAAATAAAACGTCGAAGGAAATTAACCTTACCTAAAAAAGATTGAAGTTCTTTCTTATTCCTTGGGGAGAAGATTCCATTATGGCCTTGCATTTGTTAGAATCTATAGCTACACCTTTCTTTTGAACGATGAATCCTAGGAAATTTCCTGCAATTACACCAAAGGCGCATTTTAGTGGATTCATTTTTAGTCCATGGCTTCGCATGAGACGAAAAGCTGTTTCAAGATGATCCAAGTGGAAATCTTTCGACTCAGACTTGACTACCACGTCGTCGATGTAAATTTCCATAAATTTACCTATGAAATCATGGAAGATAGCATTCATTTCCCTTTGATAGGTTGCTCCAGCATTCTTTAGCCCGAATGGCATCACCAACCATTCGTATGTTCCAATTGCCCCAGGACATCAAAATGCAGTTTTCGACACATCTTCCTGTGCTATCAAAATTTGATTATAGCCAAAGTACCCATCCATGAAGCTCAGAATTTTGTTTCCTGATGCAGAATCTATCAACATTTCCACAATGGGCATGTGATATTCTTCCTTGGGTGTTGCTTTGTTCAAATCCCTGAAATCAATACAAACTCTTAGTTTGCCATTTTTCTTAAGCACAGGGACTATATTTGAAATCTAATCGACACACCTGGCAGTCCGAATGAAACCCGCTATGAGGAGACGTTCAATTTTTTCTTTGATTTTGACCATTACTTCAGGTGCAAACTGCCTAGGGGCCTGCTTGATTGGTCGAGAGTCTGGCACTAAGGGAAGTTTGTGCTCAACGAGCCCTCGGTCGAGATCGGGCATCTCATCATAATCCCAAGGAAAACATTCCTGGAACTCTTCGAGTACCTTGATCAGTCCTTACCTGAAAGAAGGAGCTATCAGTCGACCTATGTATGTGATTCGACCTTTTTCTCCAATCTCGATTTCCTCTAATAGATCTTGTACTTCGACTATTTTATTATGAAAGTCTTCAGAAAATAAATCTGACCTTTCGAATCCTAGAGGATCCAGGTCATATATACAATCTAATGCATGTTCTTCTGTGCACTCTCTCTTCTCAGCCATGTAGGCTGAGAGCCGAGCCCAATGGCTCGACAAATCAATCAAGTCGATGGGGTGGCCAAGCTTTCCTTGGCCTTCGGAAACAGTTTCATGCCAAAGGCTCCGACATAGCAACCTTTGATAAGTGAAGGGTCAAAGGTTCTTATATTAATCTCCAAAGGCTTGACACTAGCGTGATACTCTTTGAAGTAACATTAATTTGATCAACATAACAAGGGCTGTCATCAGCCTCAATTTCTTCGATCCTCCCATCGTCATCCCACAATACCAATTTCTGATGAAGAATAGAGGGTATGGCACCTACTCCGTGGATCCAATCCCGACCAAGTAGCATGTTGAAGGTCGCTTTGGTAGGCACCACTATGAAAACTGTAAGCTTCTCAACACTACCTACCTTAACCCTGAGCAGGATCATTCCCAAGGCAGTGGTGGATTTCCCATTAAAACCAATCACCGCGAGATTAGTCTTGATGAGGTCATCGACAGTTTTGTGAAAAAGGGGAAGCATGCTCTCTGGTAACAAATTGATCGCCACTTTTCCATCTACCAGGATTCTGTTGATCACAAGGCCTTCCACTTTAGCCTTGATGTGAAGAGGTCGAAGATGCCCCTTGGTGATCTCATCTGGCCTTTCAAATAGCTCTTCTTTGATTAGACCATCTTCGACGAACTTGCACTCATCTCCTGGGATGATATCGTCGCAATCCCCTTCCAAGCATCCCCAAGGTTGGTCTGGATCGCCTTGAAAATTGAATGGCAAGATAGATACCACGCCACAAAATCCGAATCCATTTTCACCAAACATAGCATCTAGTTCCTCATCGAACACTGTTCCGAAAGATTCATTATCTCCTTCCTCAGCCACTTGAATGGATGAAGGTTTTTTGACCCTGAGAGGTGACTTAGTTTTTTTCCATGGAATCCTTCTTTTCAACAATGGGCTTTGGAGATGACCTTGTTAGACTTGCGGTATCTGGATCCGCTTTAACACCTTCTTTAGTCATTACTGGGGAAGGAGTCAATTCTTTTTTACCCGATTTCTTCAACTCTACCAATCGAAATCTTAAAGGTTCCATCGACCTTCTTCTTGTCAACTCTGGGTATGGGCTATCTGACCCAATATCAGCTAAAGGTTGTGGCTGAGCAACTGGCCTTGGAACGAAGGGAGCTCTTCCATTAGAACGACGAGAATGCCCTCGGAAATTGCCTCTTTTCTTCGACGAAGCTCCCCTGGGGCTGAAACTTCCTCTAGGTTGTGCCCCTTGGTCAGCTTGGTCCCTAGGCTTCCATGCCACGAGTGAATGACGAGAATAATTTGGTGCATTATTCTGCACCCACTTGTTATGAGACACATTGCTAGGGGCACTCTTGTTTTGCTGGTGTATCTTGTGGTTTTCCGTCGACCATGACCGCAGTCCTCATTTGTTGTCGAACAGGTGTTTTTGGTCCTTTGTGTTTTCTTCCCATGACCTTCTGTGTAGGATTCTGCAACAGTTGAGTTTGTCTGAGTTCCTCGTGATAAACTCTTTCTTTACTCTTCTTGTAAGAGTCATAAGCTCTCACGACTGACGCATCAAAGAGAGCGCTGCACCTAGGGCACACGGACACATTACCCTTTTCTTCTCTTTGTCTCATGAGGAAATCCAATAAATCCTCTCCGGCCATGTGATAAATAGGTCTCTCAGCTTCAAACATGTCGATGTCGAAATTAGCATCCTTCAGGAGAAGTTCGACAGTAGCCATATTGGCTAAAAAAGGGAAGACTTCTTCCATCTCAGCGAAATTAGGGTAACCTGGAAAGGATTAGCATCCACTTTCATTTCAGGCTTTTCAGCGAACTTAAGCCTTCCATCTTCGATAGCCTTCTGAACAAGATTCCTAAAACGAACACAATTATTAGTATAATGTCCACATGTTTGATGAAATTTACAAAAGCTTTTATTCCTAAGTTCAGAAATAGATGGCATTTGTTTTACTTCGAGGAGGACCAATTGCTTATCTTTCAAAAGAACGTCAAATATCTGTTCTGCTTTTGTCAAGTCAAAAGAATAAGGTTTTCCCCCTACAAAGGGTGCCTTATCTTTAGCTGGGTTAAGATTTTGACAGACATAGGGTGGTCCGTCCTTAGCTTTAACTTAGCTACAAAAGCTGTCTCAGAATTTGACTCTTCTTCAGGTAGATGTTCGATATACGAAACCTTTTTCCATAAAATTTTTTCTTTTTGCTCGACTCATATTCTTCCTTTTCCTTGTTCAATTTCTCTCAGCCAATTGGGCTAAGTCGAGAAATTGTTGATTGACAAGTTTCTTTCGTACATTAAAGTCGAGACCATTCATGGCCATCTTGACTATCTCAGGTTAAGGAACAGGAGTGAAACATTTGTTTATCATGTTCTTGAATCGAATGAGATAATCATCGACTGACTCACTTTCTTCCCTTTTTATCGTGAATAGATCAGAGGGAGTCACTTTCAGTTTTCCTCTGAAAAATTGATCATGGAAGCTGCACTCTAGTTGTACCCAGTTTTGGATAGAATTAGGCTGTAAATTTGAAAACCAGGTGAAAGTGTATCGAGATATATGTTCATTTTGAGATATTTCATTTTGAGATACTCATCATTTCCTAACTCACCTATCTCGACAGTGTATCGAGATATATGTTCAACTGTCGATTCTCCACTTTCCCCTGAGAACTTTGTTAGTGATTTAGGGGCTTTCATCCCCCTTGGGAGCTCAGCTTGCTGAACAAAGTTTTGGAAAGGTGAGACAAAATAAGGTTGGTTAGTTATACCTAAATTGAGTCCAGCCCTATTCAGTATCTGTTCGACAGCTTGGGCAATGTTATTCCCATAAGCCTGTGATGCATTGCCCCCTGGTGCTCTAACTCTGTTTGGATATTCTCCTCTTCCTAAGATGACAGGTGGATTATTATAGTTATAAGATTGATTCCTATGTCCCACAGCATATGCAGGATTCATATTTTCTGGTAACTCATTTACATGTCGAGCCACTTGGTCTATCCTAGCATTATTATTTTCTATCGTAGGGGTTAGAACTGTCGCCATCTGTTGGGTTAGCAAATTTACCAAATCATGATGGCTTTCCTCCATCTGTTGTCTAAACACAGCTAAGGATTCAACAGTATTGTTTGTGTGACTAGCTTCTGTGGGCATCTGCCTAGACATTTTAGGGAAGATTGACCTATTTGCCCCAGTCGATACCACTTGTGGAATCGAAACTACAGCCTGTGAAGGCTGAGGCACATGCATTGGCTGAACGACCGTGGTGGTCAAATACAGTGGTCCCTGATATAGAGGATTGTTTACCATGGACTGAGGAAATGTTCCAAAAACAGGGGGATTGAACCCTCCTACTCCTACCCCAAAAGGGTCGAACGGAGGCTGTATGTTGTTTAAATACCCATAATTTCCCCCTTGCGAGGTTGGAGGTTGCCATCCTTGGGCATGGTATTGAGTGATAGGAGGCTGACTTCTGGGATTAAACGCTCCCCCGCCCCTTAATGTTGTTTCAGAAGGCGGTGAATAGTTGCGTGGCAACCCATATTGGGGCCAAGTACTAGGAGTCGAAACGAGAGGTATGATTGCCCCTTGACTCACACTAGCTGAAACAACTATCCCAGATATTCTTGGGCTAGGTTGCGTTTTATCTGTGGCTGTCGATTCATCGGTCGACATAGATGAGTTAGAAGCTCTTTCCTCAGCCATGCTAACTTCTCTGTCACTTTTCAATTGCATGCACAAAGCTTACAATAGGTTTTAGTTTTAAAATAGTGGGTCCCACCGGGCGTGCCAATTTGTTTCGCTCAACTTTTTCAACAGGATCGAAGAAGGAGCTGAGTATCACAATCTCTTTCGCCTAGTAGGATACGACTCCTATTTAGTAGATAGGCTCTGAAACCACTATGAAATTGCTGTAAACTTGTGAACTTTATTGACTGCAACATTGAATTACAAATAATGAAAGCAAGGAACCTGATTAGAAGAACTAAATTGCATACTAACAAATTGATATAATAAACTAGAAATGAAAATGACGAGAATTATAATTGCATGAATTAAAGAGCATGAACTGAAAATGACGCAAAATAAAAGGGAAGAGATAAAAAAAATGGAAATGAACAAGCAAATAAAGAAGATAACACTCCCAAATACTCACATGCTGCACATGAACTCCATTATTGTTTCCGTTGACGTCTGAGGAGACTAGGAATTCTTTAGAGTTTCTGTGGTAGTGAGGAATATGAGAATGATCCCTTTCGATTCACAGATTTGCTCATTTATAGGCATGAGCCGTGGCAGTTACCTTGGTTTGTCGCACAATCCTTTGGTAACTTCCTCAAGTCTAGCACCCACGTTCGAAACTATCCTTGCTGCTGAAGGAATGATACCCACGACCTGCAACGGTTACTTTTCGGATAAGATCAAGCTGTCCCTTTTTCGACCACCAATATACTTCTCGGTCTCAATGTTCTCACTTCAACTGTGGAAACCACCATCATGCTGATGCTAAACTTACATCAACAGAAGAGAACCCCCACTTTAGTTGGCTTCCCTTGTAATACAAAGACAGTAGCTAATAAGTGTTTAATTACGACCATTT